>SRLM01000574.1:894021-949947 GCA_015708895.1 Populus ilicifolia
ATCAAATATTAAAAAATAAAATTAATATATATATATATATATATATATAAAAAAAAAAACATATCTCTACTCAGTCAACAATTAAATGTGTCTAGGGTATTGTAAAATCATAGTTTTGAAACTTAGTTCAATCTAATATGTTGATCCAGGACCAAGTTGACCCGAAAATAAAACCAGATTAAATTGAAAAAAAATAAAAAATAATCTTAACCAATCAAATTAACTTACTAAATCCATACTTTAGATTCCTTGTAAAATTAAATTAAAATAAACTATCAAATTTAATTTCAATCTAACTAAATTTTAAAAGAAAAAAATCAAATAGTTTCTAATTAATTAAATATTAAAAGTTAAAATTATATATATATATATATAAACATATCCTTATTCAATAAACAATTAAATGTGATGAGAATATTGTAAAACTATAATTTTAAAACTTAGTCTGACATGTCAATTTAGGAGTAAACCGATCCAAAAATAAAACTAAATTGAGTTAAAAAAAACAAAAAAAACTCACAACTCGGTATGATATGACTAACCAGATAATTCTTATTGGCCAAATAAAATTATATCAAAAACTTATTTATAATTTATTGTTTTTTAAGTTTTTATTAAAATAAATACTATTTTAAATTTTTTTAAATAAAAATTGACCTAACTGACTAAATAACCTAATTAAAACCAAAAACTCGAATATTGAATCAGATCAGGTTTAGAAACTATACATGGAATTCCCGTCCTCAATTAGCTCTTGTTAAATTAAATTCCAGGACATCAACTTGCGGACAGAGTGACAGTTGCCGCCCATTAATTCGAGTAAAAGCGAAAAGTCCAACAAATCTGCAAGAGGTTCTGAGATCATGGAAAGCAGATTCATCGATCTAGAAGGTGGTCCCACCACAGCACTTATCAGAGGGACCAACGTCAATACATGTGGTGTCGCGTGCTGCATGTCAGAAACCTCAACCTGAACGTCTCGCTCCCTCATTTTCTAGAAGCTGATAACGTCAGTTCCCATCGAAGAACATTATAGAAACGGTTTCTCCAAGAAACTCTGAAATCATCGCATCAGGAAACATATTTTACTTATAACAAATGACGGTTTGTTTTTATATTTTAAAAGTATTTTAAAAAAATTTTAAAATTAAAATGAATATTTTTATATTATTTTAATATGCTGATATTAAAAATATTTTTAAAAAAATAAAAAAATATTGTTTTTATATATTTTTAAATTAAAAATATTTTTCAAAACAAATAACAAGACACTTACGGACACCACAAAAAACATCTTGCATTTTGGCACTCATACCGTAGAAAATCCGTGAAAGTTCTATAGTCAGGGTCAGGGAGCGGTGAATTAGTGATTGGTGGTTCTCGTCTTGAAAAGATTCCCAGTTCCTCTCGCACATTGACGTGGGTGCACCATGTAAAGGGTTTTTTTTTTTAATTTACTTTTTAATTGTTTAATTTTAATTTAAAATCAATTAATTTTAATTTTTTATATAAAAAATAAAATTAAAAAAACCCAAATAAAAACACATCAAACATTTTGATGGGAGAGGTGTTATATATTAAAAAACAGATGATATTTATAATACCAGTTTAATCCATGATTGAGAAATAAAATAGTGATCGTGGTATTCCAATGATAAAAAAAAAACATGTTATTCACACTGATTTAAAATATTAAAACAAATAAAATTTGTGTTAAATATTTTTATTTTTATAATGAAATTTTATATTAAATGTTATTTTTCTAACATTTAAAGTTACTAAAAAAAGATATATTAATTTGAGTTGATATTGATTTTTTGGATGATTTTTTGTATTTTTAAATCATATATAAGTTTAATATTGTTTTTAAGGTATTTTATAGGTTTTATAGTTAAAAATAAATTAAAAAATATGTATTTTTTGATAAAAAAAAATAAGTTTTCATAAAAAAAAAATGGGGTTGTCGTTTTTTTTTGTTTTTGTTTTTTCAAAAATAGGAAGGGCCACTTTATTATAAAAAATAAAAATATATTATCCGCTGCGATCGGGGATCACATGTCCATGGGGGTCTGATTGAATAAGTTTGCGATGTCATGGATGACCTGGATCCACCTCATTTTTGTCCCCACAGTCACAGTGGAACACGACGAGATAGCAACAACTGGCAAGCCGAGCACATATTCACATTCCCACGATCTTCTTCTGAGGATCCCATTCTACACTTTATATATATTAAATATTATCGGATTAAAATAATTTAACAATATAAAAATATTAATTTAAAATAAAAAAATAAAAAAATATATTTTTTTAAAAAAATCCTTTAAAACACAAAAACAAATAGCTCTCTCTAACACTGGAGAGCTNTAAAAAAATAAAAAAAATATATTTTTTTAAAAAAATCCTTTAAAACACAAAAACAAATAGCTCTCTCTAACACTGGAGAGCTCTCTCTAACACTGGAGAGCTTGCTGTGTACGCATGAGGCGAAACACGTGCTTCCTTCAACAAGGGAAATATTATTCCCCGTCAGCTCCCGTCCCTTCAAGATTCTGATTGGAAATCGTTGCCTCCAACCCGGGAGGGAAGAATGGTCATTTCACATCTGAACCAAAAGCTTGGGGATGAAAGCACACACGGTATCTATATTGTTAAACCAATATTTTATTGCCATGGCAGTAATCTCCCAGCCTCTTTTTATAACAAAACAAAACTGGAACTCTGTTTCTTTGTCATGACCACGACTTAATTGGCTGAAAACACAGCATTTCTCAACAACCGAAATGTTTTTTTTTTTTTGAGGGGTTCCATTGCACGACTAAAATAAATTTACCCCAGAAGGTTGAAAAGGAAAGTTTTCCTTTGCGAAAAATGAGTGACCAAATTAGAAGCAGGAGCACCGTCAGAACTGTCAATTTGGCGGCCTGTCATGTGCATCTAATTATTATACACGGAGATCGGGTTTTTTAGTTACTGTTCTTTCTTTTACAAAACAATGTGGAGTAGGGTTTTTTTTTTTTAAAAAATTTAATTTTATCTTTAAATTTTTATTTTGCGTGATTTGTTTTTTTAGCTAAAATTAGTCATTAAATGCATATTTTTTTTTAAAAAAGAAAGAGGTTTGAATTAAAAAATTGGTAAGATAAGAGTTGTTAACGTTTATTTTCATCTCTGTTTTTCTAAGATATTTGGTTACTAATTCTTGTATTTTTCAAAGACCAATACCAGCCATCCAGTTCCTTAAAGCCTCGCATTTACTAGAGCTTGGTCTTTTGGTAACCGAATCGATCTTGTTAGATGGACGATTTTTTCTTTTTTCTTTACCTTTTTTAGGTTTATAATGGAATTTAAACTAAATCCAGAAATAGGACATACTTACTGAGTTAACACTCATGGATAAAGAATGGAAAGATATATTTGATTTTTAAAACGGAAGCGGTTAGGTGCATCCCGACCTCCAGGCATCAGGGGCAGGGCTACTCCAGGACGGGAGGGGGCCGTGGCTCGGCTCCTCTTAAAGTCTATTTTAATCCCTCTGGCTGCATTGTCTATTCAATTACATCCTTACAAATTAATCCCTTCAAATATATTATAGAATAAAAGTTTTGAAAGACTACGCAAGGATTTTTTTAATGATACTAATGGTTTCTAGAAAACGACCGTCATAAACGGTTTGTACTCTTGCTATCCATATATAATTTAGGTCTGGGCGTTGATATGAGTTTCAACTTCTGACAAATAATACAAGGTAATGAAATTTCCAAGAGAATAATCCTTTTTCTTTTCAATAGGCATAAAATTGATTGTTTTTTAAAATATTTTTTTAAAATTATTTTTAATATTAATATATTAAAATAATATAAAAATATAAAAATAATAATTTACATCTAAAAATACTTTTAATTTTTTTAAAACATGGTTAAACTATAATGTGAAACCACCAGAGAAAAAAAAAAAAAACCCTGCAAGTCCTTGTCAATTATTCAATTATTGCCCCCATCAAGACATCAATGTGGTCCCATAATACACGTACACGCATCACGCTGCATCAGAATCCAGTCATTGAATCTAGTAAAACAAATTTACCCGGCAAGACTTTTACAAATTGATTTAAGATTTTTTTTTAATTTTTAGATAAAAAAATCTTTTGCAAAATTGAATTAAAAATCTTAACTTTTAATTTATAATTCTAACCTATTTTAAAAATCTCATTTTATGAAATTATTTTGAATTTTTTTATCAAATATATTTTTAATTTGAAATTATTTTATTTTATCATGACTTAATTACAAGAAATAAAACTCAAATTATATTTAGAATAAAAAATCATATTTTATAAGTGATTTAATCTCGACTTTTTGAGATATCAAGTTAAACGAGAACTTCGTTTATTTAATTCATGATATATATATATATGTGTGTGTGTGTGTGTGTGTGTGGAAAAAAGAAGAAGAATACATGCATGAATTGTACGACAGTTGGACAGGTGAGTAATGAGTAAGTAAATGAGCGTGGGGGTTAAACCAATCCCAAGGAACCGGAACTTTCCATAATAAGCCAGCTGGCAAGTATAATATTCAATAGAAAAAAGAGGTTCCGAGTATATATAATAAAATAGATAAATTTAAACTCAAGGCTAGAATAACTATTTAGGTTTTTTGTTTACTTTTTAATAATTACAAGTTTAAATTCTCTTAATAATCATTAATTTTAGAATTTATAAAATTAATTGAAGTGCACATAATTTTATCTAAATACTTATATTATTATTAATAATAATAATAATAAAAGATAAATCTAGAGTATAATAATATGTGTGTAGCCATATGCGAAGATGACTTCGATACGTAGAATTTATGACCAAGAAGTGCATTATTGCCTTGAAAGGCGGGTGAATGGAGGCTACCCACCGTATTATATTGGATTTAAATCAATCTGAGAAACAAAGCAGCTATAAAATGCACAATTTTTTGGACAGCCACTGTTCATTAAAATAGTAGAAACACTTGTATTCTGAAAGATTTATTATTGACGGCTACATATTCTTAATCTGGAACATGTATTAAACCTTAAATAACGTAAAATAAATTTCTAAATTATTAATATCCTATGTAGTATATGCCATGAAAGTTGTCGATGCCTTTATAGAAGTTGGTCCGAATCTCGTATCTATACAAAAAGTGTCCATTCACACCGCTCATTTTAGCATTCCATTCTAGATAAGTTCTATAATATATAAAAGAATATTTTATAGATTTAAATATTATTTTTTATAAACCCATTATATGCTTAATTACTATAAATAGAAAACTAGGGTAGCAATATGCTTAGTTACTCCATAAATATATATTTTGCTCTTGTAGTCATATAAAAATATTAGATATGTATAAAACTTATATCAACTATTTTAGGAAGCAATCCTTGATCACAACAAATCATCTTAATTGTAGCTAGCAAGGGACTGGAAGAAATCAAACGAATATTTCCATACTGAGAAAAATAATCAGAATCACTCCTAACATGCTAAATCAAAGATCTCCCATCAGAGCAAGAGAAACGAATCAAACTTGTAAAGCACAGGCCCTCGTTAGTCTCTTGCTTTGGACAAAGTATCATACCGATTTATACTTACAAGTTACAATCATGTCTTGTTTCAAGTTGAAACTTTCCACTTACCTGTAATAAAGCTAGTTTACGTCCGGAAAAAAGCAAAAGTTGTCTGGGAACCAAGATTTCAACCACAACTGAAAAAAAAAGGCCATGTTGATGTCACAGAGTGGAGAAAAACCAGGGAGAGGATACATGTCACTCATAAAATAAATGCTGTATCTCCATATACAGAAATAAAATGGAATGAAGGCGATAAAGATGCGTCGATAGGCAGAGAGATCCGCACGTCATAATTCACCTTTTCTGGAAGTTCAGCCTTCCAATGAAATAAGCAAAAAGAGAAGCAAAGATAATGGGAAAGATTATAAGGACGACAGCAACAACACTCAAGAAGTTGCCGTGAAAACCGAAGTAATCTTGTAAAAAAGCAGCAACACTTTTAGTCTGGCCAAATACTACTATTTTTTTCTCTAGATCTCCATATTGTGAAGTAAACAAACCATTCAGTTGCCAGGATGTGGGACTAATATAGTACAACCAAATCCACCACTTTGGAATATACTGCAAGAAGTAAAAAAGGACCCGTTATTGGGAGCCGGATAGCATATTTATGTTTTTGCATCTACAAATTTTCAAGGATAAAGCATAGCAGAATTGAAACAAAATTTATTGCACTTGGAAAACACTGGAAATAAACTAATTAAGTAGGATAATACGAAATTAAGCTTACAGTTCTCGGGACAAAGAACCCGGAAAATAGATGCAGCATTGTGTAAAAAGGTGAGGTCAAAGCTGAAGCCAGTTGGATGTCTGGTGTCACTGATATGAGCAACATTCCAAGGTAGCTGAAGGAAAGCAATGTACAGAACATCCCATAGACAGACCAGAATATCTTATAGGGAGACAAGGAATAGCCGATCATTGTATGTGTTATGGTCACATAAATAATTGCTTGAGCGAGCAAGTACGGAACCTCGACTAGCACCTACACAGAAAATGAAAAGAAAACGAAACTGAGATACCTGAAATATCTTAAAAAAAAAAGCGAAATGAAATAAATTAGATAAGTTTTGAATCTAACTTCGATTTCTATCCATTAAACCAGCTTTCTTAAAACACCTTTACCTGTGCAAATGAATAGGCCCATGAAGAGTACATTCCTGCAAATCTTTCCCTGAACATGACAGCCCGCTCTGCTGCAATGCGCGGCAGGACTCCTGAGCAATTGCTTATACCGAAGAAGATTATTGCAGAGTACATGGAACCAAGTATATTAAACAGGTCTTGATGGTTTTCTCTACAGAAAAAATACCATTCATGTCAATGTTTAGTCTAAGACTGTAATCTTCTGGTTTATGAAAGCGTGAACAAGAATAGAGTGGCTAACATTCGTTTTCCTTGCTGCCAGAACAGTAGACCAAATAGAACAGATCCCGAAAAAATGTAAAAAATGCGTATGAGATTATATGTAGGACTTCTCCAATATGATAGGTTCTGTTTCCAAATGCATGCTTTGAGCTGCTCCCAACCATTCTGTGGAAATCGGCTGGGAAAATGCAAGTCCTTTGAACCGGGAATTGGAGAACTCAACTGCTCAACAAGCTGTTTGTTCTCCCTGCAGTCAGAAGCGTAGGAGAGTCGTTATCACTAGGGGTCTTGACTCATATAAATGTAAGATCTCATTATTTCTTGAAACATCTTGAACGATCAGATCACTCAAAAGTTTTGGATAGTTGCTTTTGAGGTTTGCATATCGAAGGATAGTCTTAACGCATTCAATTGTGACATGTAGGTTCCAGGTTTCTTCACGGTAATGGATCAATACAAAACATCCAAGTACTTCTTCTATGCTTACCTGTACAATGTGGACTCTTGATAAATTTGTGCAAAATCTACACCAAGTTCAGCCTCTGCAGATCTAGAAGTAACCTCTAACATCCATGTTGCTGGATTATACTTGTCTTCAATCTTAGGCACCCCAGGAATACTCTAAGCAAGAAATCCAAGGTTGAAATATAAGAAACTTGACAAAACCAAAATAAAAGACAATGTTGTGCTCGTGCGCTCGTGCGAGGTAGTGTGATCGGATAGCAACACCGAGACAAAGAATATGGAGAGAAAAATGACCTCAAAATATTCGATCACTTTGCTTGAGAATTGACCCACTGGCCCAAAATAGATAATGCGTCCTCCAAGTTTCATTAGAAGCAGCTGCAATGAGAAAAGCTGATTACAACTGCAATTATATGCATTTACATCAGAATCTACTGCTTCAGATTTAACATTTCTATCACCAGAACTATACATGATTGATCTCGAAGATGACATTTATTAATGATTTCCGTTCCAAAGTATATGCTGATTCACTAATCAGAATTTACCTTGTGCAACAATGATTGTGGAATCAAATGCTTGGAACTTGACCAAGCACAATAGCTGATGCCTTAACTACCATGACAGAAGAGTAGGATAAGCACAATTCCCTTATAGTGATATCAGATTTTGATGATCGTATGCACTTATGGAACCAAATGTAACAACTGTACCAGAGAACAGCTGCAAAGCCATGACTGGCAATGATGCCAAGCATCACCAGTACCTGACTCGCTATCAACGATTCAGATGGCATGGGTTCTTTGATTCTATTCTTATCGGAGGCAAAACAAGGTAAAATTTTTAATTTACCTCTTCAAATGCCTCAAAAATATCAATGCTTGGCTGGTGGATGGTGCAAACAACTGTTCTTCCTGTTTCAGCTACATTCTTCACTGCTCTCATAACAACTGCTGCTGCTCTTGCATCTAATCCGGAAGTTGGTTCATCCATAAAAATGATAGATGGATTGGCAACAATTTCTACAGCTATAGTCAGTCGTTTACGCTGCTCCGTAGATAAACCACTAATTCCAGGGATTCCCACTAAAGCATCCTTAATCCCATCGAGCTCAATGGTTTCAAGGACTTCATTAACGAATTCCTGAAAGAAAAAGTTAGCAGAAAACTTCATTGAAATTTGGTCATAAAGATCAAGTCCAAGTCCAGATGATCAACTCTATTTTAAGAGGATATCATACGAATTTTTTTCCCGCAGGGATCTCAGGTGGAAGCCGCAACCAAGCAGAATAAACCAAAGATTCTTCTACAGTAATTTGGGATGAATGTATGTCAGTTTGCTCACAATAGCCCGATATCCTAGCATATGTATCCTGAACCTTCAGGTACCCAGCTATTCTTATCTCTCCTTCAATAGTACCAATAGTTTTCCTTCCAGAGAGAACATCCATAAGAGTCGTTTTCCCAGCTCCACTAGCACCCATCAGTGCTGTAAGAATACCGGGCCTGAATGCACCTGTAATGTCAGAAAGAAGCTGGAGCCTCTTTGGCAAAAAACCTCGCTTTCTCATTTCCTGAGACAAACAATGGGATTGATAAGATTTAAAATTATAATTGCTCAGGATAAGGAAAAACTAGAATTATCATGGTTACCAAAGGGGTATCAACATAGTACTGAACATCTTTAAATGTCACCGTAAGGAGCTCAAATGGTAAAACCAGCTTCCCTGCAAAAGTTGAAAGATGGCACTACTTAAGTAAGTGTAGGAGATGTGTATGTATTCCAATATGTTTTACCGCATTAATGTCATAATGAGAAAGACCTACTGCGTTTATGTTACTTACACTAAAATCAAATCAAAGAATACAGAAGCACTCTCACCTTTGTTAGGTCCTGTACTAGATTTAGAACAAGCACTGGTCGGTGTCTTGTTTTTGCCAACACAAACACCACCATCTATTTTTCCTTGCAGTCGATTGTACTTTTCGTAAGAAATAATAACACGAGTTTTACCCGGAGCTGAATGGATACATTTGGGTTAGCTTGCGTCCACAAATTAGTTGTCTTGAAAACCTTAATATGCAGTGGAAGATGAACTTACATTTCAAGAACGTTAAAGCCAAAGTAAAACCAACGTTGAAAAGTACAGTAAATCCAATTAGGGCACCAACTGATATCCAATAAAAGTAACTGTGAAAGTTTAATCCACGGCTTTCTAGTATCTGTTGCCCTAAGGTTGCATTAGCAGACACAACCTGTGTATAAAATTAAGAGCAAATGATTTTCCCTGTATTAATGGCTAACTAATCGCTATTGTAAATGCAAAATATTATGACCAGACTCAACCTCCAGCTGGTTCTCCCAATTAGCAAGTGAAAGAGAGCAAAAAACTTGCGGTCCACTGTTAAAGAAGGTTAGCGCTATTTTTTCATGCTTCTTGCAGCATCCATTAGATATATTCAAATGGAAGTATTTTTCGAAGAGAAAACTAACTACATCTTTGAGAAGAAATCTTCCTGTGTCTGTGAAACATCTACCAAGCTAATTTATGCTCAGGTGAATTCTATCTTCCTAACGTCCTCTAAAAGTTTCCTCCTTAAACTTCTACTCGTAATTAATGGAAAGCTACCCATATAAACAAGGGTTGACTAGATAAATATTACCTTTTCCCATCTAGGGGCAAGAAACTCATTCACACTCAGGCCGATCTCCCCATACGTCAATGGAGAAAACCAAAATCCCCATTCCAGCCAAGCAGGCATGGAGGCTGCAAGAAAAAAAACTTCCAAGTATTATCATCTGAATAAATTCTACTGACAAGATTATTAGAATAGCTTAGTGAAATCTTACGTTTTTGGATTAAAAATCCACCAAATAGTAAAACAATCAATATAATGAGACTGCTAGCTAGTGTTGAGGCAACCACGGTTTGGAAGATTGAGGCAATAAAACGATACATTGATGTTGATGTTAGGTGTACCAAAAAGAACAGAAGGAACTGGCGGAAAAACCTGAGAAAAACATCATGATAGGAAATAGAATTAGTCATTTACGACATCAACAGCAGCCAAAATAAGGAGTGACCTTTAGTGAGGAAACTAGCAGACATGTCAGCTAGTTATGCTCAATCAGAACAAGAATAACATTCCTACTCAACCTCTAGGAGAAAATTATCCAGCTTCTATCCAATGGAACCTATGAAAGCATATCCTTATAAAAAATCACATCACAGTAACATTCGAACAATCTAAGATCCAATTCCCAGATGATACTAACAGTTCTCTGGCATGGCTGTTCGATTTTTTTTTTGTAAGTTCGATTCAGATAGCTACTTTACATTTGGTGTGCTGAAAAAATGTGGCTCACCTTGAAATCTCAGGGCTGTAACCAATGACATAGTAAGTAAGAGTTGTCCAAACAAAGGATTCTAAGAATGAAAGTGGAACTTTAAGGATAGCAGCAGGGATCGCATAAGCCCAAGCAGGGTAAAAGCATAACTCTCTTTGTTTATTGAAAACTGCGAGCCTTGAGACAGTCATCAGCAATTCCGGAACTCCATCGACTAGTAATATTATGAGGGCATAGAATAAAGCACCCATGTAATAATTTGCATGGATTGGATCAACAGCCATTCTTGTGCGCAGTAAAACAGTCATTGTAACCGAAGCAATGAACACTAGCTGCACAAAGCCAACCCAAAAATGTTTTCAGAAAAGGCGCTCCATGATAGCCATTTGTACTGAATTAAAGTAAATAAAACCTTCGTGAACCTAAGGCAACATACCAGCACAGATTTGAATACGTAAATAAAATAATTCCTTTTCATTAAAAGAAATTCCCTCGTACTGCAAACTTTAAACAATTCCCATTTTGGTAATGAATACTTTTCGAAGGACAAAGCAGTCTTGTGGCTTTCAGACTTAGCAAATGGCTTTGAGAGCTCCTCATCAAGATTCTGTCCAAATTCACTTTCTTCGAATTTCTTAACGTACTCGTCAATGGAAAAGTAACTGTAAGGCTTTTCTTTGCAGTACCAATATTGTGCTTGATCTTTCCTAGAGATGACCTGGATCAAATGGAAAAATAGTAAGACAGATTCATTATACAATGAAATATAAGTGGGGAAACCCGAAGCTTGCTAACCTACCTCCTGAAGAAAGTCAGCGACACCTTTTCTTTCAGGACACCGAAATCCACAGTATTCAAAAAACTTGCAAATACTAGAACGTGGACCGTGATAAACAATCTTTCCTTCAGACATCAAAATGACGTCATCAAAGAGATCAAAGGTCTCTGGTGCTGGCTGCAGAAGCGAAATCAATACAGTAGCATGAGTAACATGTGCCATCTGCTGCAGACAAGATACAATCTGGGAAGTGGTGGAGCTGTCTAAGCCATTTGATATTTCATCCATGAATAATGCTCTTGTGGGACCCACAATCATTTCCCCTGCACAATGCAGCAAGTAGATAGTCCATTAAGGCAAGTTGGGAATCATATTTGAACCAATCCTTGAAGTTTCGATGCAAACCCAACTATATGCTGCAAACTAGCAAATTTCTTTTCTTAAATAGACAATACCTGTAGTCAGCCTTTTCTTCTGACCACCTGAGATACCTCTTCTCATAGCATCCCCAATCATTGTATCAGAACAAATATCAAGTCCTAGAATCTGAAAGATAGAGGAATACGATTGAAAATATCATCATACAAAACCATAACTCAGTAAGAAGCAAGAGTGTCCCTCGAAAAAGCCAAGTAGACTACCTTCAAAATATAGTCTGTTTGAAGGGTACTTTTTAGTCCTTCGACTGATATTCCCTGTCATCAGAAGTTGAGGTTCTAATTAGCCAATAAATACAGAACATCATAAATATCCAGGGCAGGAGATTATGCGTGGAAAAACATTTCTGGAGAAGTAGTCAGGATAAGTTTGTTGGAACAAATCGTCTGCTACAATATCGTTTTGCTTGGTGGTCAATATTATGCTTCCATTCAAATAAATTATGCCAGATTACACCGTATGAAGCATATCGTTATTTCATTTCAGAGTCAAATGAAAAACACCCCACTCATGTTAGAAGTGCATTGACTGAATCAGAGCTGATTGGTGGGTGAATAAAAATGTTTGCGGTAGCATACTTAAACATACAAAGGAGATAAGATAATTTTCGTTGGAGGTCAATTTGAAAAAAAAAACAAAAAACAAAAAACCTCGTGCTTCTGAAACATGATTTTTTTTTCCGGCATAATACCTCTACGATGTGTAGTCCTATCTTCTGAGAGGGCATCAGACATGCATAATAGTTTACCTTCATGTAAGTATCCACATCAGAGTATGGGTGTATCCCTGCGCGCTTCTCCCTTCTAATAACTTCCATCAAGATTTCTTTCATGCAATGACAGCAAGTTATTCAATTTTATTGGAAAAAAAATAGACTGTCCTGAACAGCACTAATTTGAGACATTGATCTGGCAAGAGATTTATGGGAACGCACAGATTAATATAAAAAATTTCCAGTTTTTTGCCCAAAGATTACCTGCTCGGCTTCCTATGCCCTGACAACATGCAGAAAAATCAATTGTTTCCCTCATTGTCATCTCTGGAATGTGCAGATCATATTGGCTTACATAAGCTGAAGTTTTCTGAGGAACAAACTCTCCCAATCCATAACCATTGTAAGATAATTCCCCTGAAAGCTGTGGAACAATTTATGTAAGACAACTTAGAAATATAAAAACAAGTGACATCTTATACAACTAGAAAACGTAAAAATACTTTGAGGGAATGACTCAGTTTCCCAGCGAGCGCCAACAACAATGTGGTTTTGCCACACCCTGGAGGGCCAAGCAGTAAAGTCATCCTGCCAAAAAGATGAATTGAAACTAGTCAACTTGAAATTAACAAGTTGTGCATGTGCTAATTCACTTACCAGAAAGACTCAAACTTGGGCAGGTTTGAAGGTTAGTTACCTTCTTGGTTTAATGATGCCGCTGACATCTTTTAGTATGCTTATCTTGGCTCTTTGTCTCAAACAAGACAGATTGGCAATCCCCTGTCACAAACAAAAAGCTTAAATGGAAAAAACAAAAAAGATATTCATTTGAAGTTCTACTTGTTCTCGCTATTGTATGCTAGCACTTACAGAAAGCATGCCCTTGGCAGTGCTCCACAGAGTAGGGAGAGGCTTGCCATGAACAACCTCACATTCTGCTTCAACACAGAGACTTCTGTATCTCACTTCCACTGCGGGAAACTCTACACCAACCCTGAATAACAAGGATAAAAAGCTTACATAGCTAGAAACATTATTGTGTTACTAGTACTACTAACTCTTTGAAAAGGCGAAAAGATGTGTTACTGGTCAAGTCTTTCTCTAAGCTTCTGCAGCAATTGGAGATTATCATTTTCAATATGCTTGATGAGCTTCTCAATCAACATATGCCGGTCTTGAGCTCCAAGCTTGGCAACATTAACTATTCTTTTACCTTTAACATCTGCTTGTTTATTTCCTGTTTTGCCATCGTCAACTTCATCCAGTAAAGCAGTAGTAATCCGTTCAAAGGTTGGTAATCTCTCAATGGTATCCCTTTGCTGCAAGTCATTCTCGACAACCTCATTACTTACTAAGGATACGGTGCTTCTACCAGACTCTGTTAACTCAATATCCTGTAAGTAATCTATCTTAACAGGGCTATTCATCTGGCTATTCATTGATGGGTAGACCGCAATGCTCCAACCTTCAGTGTTAGCTACATAAGTGTGGGCATACCCATCTTCCGTATATGATTACACACACCACAGCTGATTTGATATTTTGCAATACAATAATGCAAAAAAAGTAAGCCATCTTCCAACTTTATTCGACTTTACCTAAAAACATTAGCTTTGTTTAAAACACTTACAAGTTCATTTCATTCGATGGAATCTACACACCGTACAAGTGTTAGATTAAAAGAAAGATCCTTGTTTAAAGCAGTAATAAGCTCATTTCATTCGATGGATTAAAAGATCCACACAATTGGTCAAAGTGATGGATTAAAAGAAAACTCGTTACCGGCAAATATGCCAATATCCAGCGTGCTTGCCTTCAACGTAAACGTAAAAGGAAGAGGAAAAATAAATGGGACCCCTGAAGATGCTATTGGCATACTTGGATCTTTATGCTTTTAGATGATTGGCATCTTTTGATTTAAGCCAAAAAAAAAAGGATGTTGTACAGGTTGCTCTAATGGCATAAGTGCATAGCCTCCTCTTTAATTGATTTGCATGTTTTCTGTTGACATCGACGCATGACCCCATCACCATGAAAAAACAGGCTTTGAGCATCAACCCAAGAGGCTCCAGCAATGGGACTTTGGTTTTGTTGTTTTGGGGATGCCAAGCCTCGACTCAGAAACACCTTTAAATAATAATAATTATATATATATAAAAAAAACACAACTAAAAGCCCAAATAATAAGCCTTTTGTCATGATGGTAAGATGATGTCATATTACCCCTGCATCCTCGTTTTATTTTTTGCCGAAGAAAAGGGGGGCCTAAACCTAAGTGAAGCGAATTCAGCTAAAATCAAGGGTCCAAATGGAACCGTAGGCTTCAACAACCCAACCCAGCAAGCAGTATTGACACCAGTCAGTGTGAATTCCTGTGAACACTAAAAAGTTCCAGCTACGAAACTGAGGATGCAGTCCATCCTACCTGTATTGCATTTTTCTCGACAGCTGTTCTATCCATTTATTTCACCTCTCTAATGAGAAAAAAATTACAGGAAACATGGCATTTTACAAGGACAATGTGAAGGAAACAAAATGTTGTATACCAATTGATGTCCTAAAGCTTGCATAGAAACATTAATCAAATTGATCACAACAGTATTGTTCATCTTACATATGCTTAGAGGATTGCTGAAGCAATTTACAAGAGTTTGTTGCAGCCCAAGGGGTAACAAAGGATATTCCCCCGTCCAGTAAACAAAAGCTTTGATTGTCCCAGGAATCAGGAACAGAAATGCCTGAGCAGAACATTTCAGCCCCTCCCCAGAGAAAATTTCACATTGCTGAGAGGTGAGAAGTAGCAGCGTTCTGGTCAGAAATCAACCATGGATTCCACCTGATGATCTAATCACTTAAAGCACCATTGGCAATCATCTTCTCTTTCTCCTGCTCCAAGTAGTAGATCTTGTCATTCATACCTTCCTTTCTATATGCTTCAACCATGATAAAGTAGGTTCTGGAATCAGGTAGGCATTGCTTATCTTTCATCTGCTTAAAAACTCTCTCCATCTCTACCAAATCATCTGCCTTTGCACACGCAGATATAACTGCCTTATACAATGATGTATTCTCCGTTATCTCAAACCTTGCAGCCAACTGGACACTGCTAATGACCTTATGGAAGAGACTTGCATTGGCATATCCATTAATAAGGCAACAGAATGTCTTTGTGTCTGCTTTCATATCCTCTGCACGCATTTGATCAAATGTATACTCCATGTTTTTTGCATCCCCCACATCTGCAAAAGCCTCAATAACTTATTGTAAGTAGAAGTCGTCCATGGAAACTGAAGCTTGCGCATGTATTCCATCACTGATGACATCTTATCATACATCCGTTTTTTCCCATATGCACCAATCAAATTATTGAAAGCGCGAGTTTCTGGCTCAATTCCAAAATTTCTAAACTTTTCATACCATCTCTCCATCAAATCAACATGACCCTTATTACCAAACACACTAAGAATTATATTCATAGTCCAAACATCTGGTTTACATGCCGTGCTCTCTAACATCCCAGATAACATTCTCTCCATCTGATCATACATCCCCAGCTTCCCATATCCGCTCAAAACTATATTCTGCGTGACTGTGTATGGACTTATCAATCTTCCATCCATTTCTTGATACAAAATGTCAATTAACTCAAATCTCGAAGCATCAACACAAGCTTTAAGTAAATTACTGTACTCGATAAGATTGTTTCGACAATAAGCTGCAAGCAACGCAGTGTAAAATTCAGATGTGGGTTCTATTCCTTCTTCAATCATTTCGTCGAAAATTTGGCGGGCACGTTGGGGCTGACCACATCTCCTCTAGAATACCAAAAGTTTCATGCATGTAGCTTCTTTTGGTTGATAAAAAGGTTGTTCCTTTAGCATCTCAAACATCTAGATATCCAAGATTGATGAAAACTATTGGTTTGGCGGCCAACAACAGCATAATTAAACACACAACAAAAGATCACCAATTTGCCAATTTTCTAGTAAAATTGGTTTCATGCAGGTAAAGGGCTGTTCCTTTAACACTCTCAAACAGATAAAGATCCAAACTTTAAGTAAAATTATGGGTTTGGCTGCCAATGACAACATAATTAAATAAAAAAAATAAGACAACCCAGTTGGTGACTTTGAATTAAACTAGTAAAAGAAGAGGGTTAGTAGGTAACCTGAAGTGCTTGGAGCCATTGTTTCTTGATAATGCAGTCAGTTAAAGCTTCAGCTACAGTATTGACCCAAGCGTTGGCTTTGTTCTTGCGGTCTAATTTCTTCTTGATGTTTTTTATTGCGGTTCTCCTGGGAACTGAAGTGTCAGTTATTCCAGGGAATTCACCTTGTTTCCAATGCTTCTTTTTAGGAGAAGATGAAGAAGGTAGTGAAGTAGCAGCAGAGGTAAATGCAAATCGGAGAAGAAGTTTGTGAGTGTCAAGAGGGATTTGGCTTTGCTGCAGTTGTTGATGGGTTTTGAGTTTAGGAGTGTTTTTGTTGTGAGGGAGAGGAGAGGGGAGGGGAGGAGTGAAGATGAGAAGGAGAGAGGCATTATTTGCTTCGGTTTCTTGGGACTCTTCTCTTACTGTCTGTGTTGGACTTGAATGCAGCAGCGGAGACCATAACTTGATTGATTCACAGTGGATTATTAATATTTATTTGTCCCATGTTTTCAAATCTAAACTAAACACAAACGCTTAACATATCTGCAACAAATAATCTCAGTGCCGACGTCTCAACTGTTTGTTAAGAAAAATACAAGCATAAAATCTTACTTGGGACCTGCTCAGGAAAGGTACAAACTATAATAGGAGAATAAAATTCTCTATGCCGTTTGTTAGTGAAAAAAATATTTTTTTTAAATTAAATTTTAAAAAAAGTAAATTTTAAAAAATTAAATTCTTTAGAAGTAAAGTATTTTTCGATGTTTAGCAGTGTTTTAAAAAATAAACTGGAAAATACTTTCCAATATTTGGTTATGTTATGGAAAATAAACTGAAAAATAATTTATTAATAATTTATTTTTTTAATTTTATTAAAATAATAAAAAATAAATCTTACAAATTAAAAATTTGAATAATAATGAAATTAAAAAAAATAATTTCATAAATTATCTCAAATAAAATAAATAATAATCAAAATAATAAAGATCAAATCTTAAAAAAAAAGATGAAGAAATTAAAATAATAATAATTAACATTTCATAAAGTATTTCAAATAAAGTAAATAACAATCAAAAGAATGAGAATCAAATTTGATAGAAAAAAATTTCAATAAAAAAATAATAGGAGAAAAACAAATAACAATTATAAAAATGAGAACCAAAGTAAATATAAAAATTAAATTTTAAGAAATAAAATTAAAAAATAAATATTCAAAACAAAATATATATTGTAATCAAAAGTTTGAGAATCAAATTTGATATAATCAGCAAATAATGACATTTCTAAACTTTTCACAACTTTCGGAAAGTGTTTTTCTCTCAAATTTTTCAGGAAAACACTTTTCTGAAAATCAAGCCAAATTTTCCTTTGACTGGAAAGTGTTTTTCGCTTCCCAACTTTTCTAACAGCAAACAAACACAAGAAAGTTTGGAAAGTGTTTTCCCGGAAACCACTTTTCAGAAAATAAATACAGCTAAAAAGAAAAACACTTTCCTGAAAACCAAGTCAAATTTTTTTTTACTAAAAAATATTTTTGTTGACCAGAAAGTGTTTTTCATTGACCGAAAAATGTTTTCCGTTGACTAAAAAATGTTTTCTGTTGACCAACTTTTCTAATGACAAACAAACATAGAAAAATTTAAAAAATAATTTTCCAGAAACTGTTTTCCGAGAAACAAACATGGCCTAAATGTAAAGATAAAAATAAAAAATGTTATCCTTACCTATATTGCAAAAATATTGTTTTTGATATTTTTTTTATTTTTTTATAAGAATATCCTTGTAATTTATGTTATAAGTTTATTCAAGTAGTTAATCAATATAATTTTATTTGTTAACTGTTTTTTCTTAATTCATCACAAACAGAGACTCTTGAATTTAAGTTTAGAAATCTGACTCAAATACGATATTAGACGACATGGAGGGGCAAAAAATATGTTAGAATGCTGCAACGATAGCTCCAATTAAAAAAGAATTTCATACCACTTTTTCTCAGGGTTTAATTCGTCCCCACGTAGGAATTGAAATAAAACCTACGTTTGACTGCGTTCGTTTGCTCAAATAAACACTCTTGAACCTTATAAAAGCGAAAAAACAAAGAACAAAGAAGAATACCAATGAAATACCACTTCTTCTTCTTCTTTAATTCAATAATTAACCGCTACACAATTATCATTCCATTCCATAGAACCTTTACAAGTGATGAACTTCTCCCAAACAACTCTTTTTTTTGTTCTACACACACAAACTATGCTAAACTTCTCAATTCAATCAAATGCGAATTATCGATCATGAAACTTCTAAAGACGATAAACAAATATGTTCTCATGAGCTGCCCTTTGAACTTGCACCCGGGTTGACATAGTAAGGATTTGCTAACCACTTCATTCATGGATTCAATGAAACCTTCTTTGAAATTCTTGCAATGTATAATCCCATGATCTGAAGAAATAATTGCAAGCCATGAAGCTTATAATTCACTGCTAGAAGTTTAAGCCTGTTCAAAGCACAAGAGCCTCAAGAGTCGAGACTACAGAATATAAATTATTCTTTCACCCTCTGCCCCCCGACCCAACCCACCAGGAAAAAAAACAGTGGTGCCTACATTATATGCATGTCTATGTAGAAGTACACGTTTCCCTATTGTAGTTCTACAAATTAAATTAGCTGCTATTATTATCACATATACATCATATTTTCCACTAAATTCATACACGGTGTCAGGTGATTTTCTTTGTTTTTGTTTTTTTTTGGAGAAACGGGAAGGGAAAAAAGAATATTAGACCTTGTACCAGCAATACTAACAAATAGATCTAGCTTAGCTTGATCCATACTTCAGCAATTCCCATCTGAAAGGCTGGAACACGTAAAGAACTTCAGGAGAACTCTTGAAGAGCAGAGCTACACATACACAGACGGCTGCAATGGCCACCATTGAGAGCATTGCTGGCCGGTATACCAGAGATGTTCTTGCCGCACCACAAACCAGCTTCTGCTCACATAACTTGCAGTGCTGATGCGTTGCTTTCATTTTGATCTTCTCAGTGTGCAAGCTGGTCACTTTTGGTAATTCATTCCCATCTTTTTGCTTGGAATTGCAATCCACAGGTGAACTAGGGATGTCAAGCACCACGTTCCCACTTTCTGATTTCTTATTGATTTTCCTCTGGATTAGATGAATGTAAGAGTAATGACCTCGCAGGCATGCATAATCATAAGGTGTCAGACCTGTGCTGTCACGAGCCTTCTTCCATGCATCTATTCCAACCTGCACAAGGTACACAGATATCAGTAAAATGAACTCCGAGGAAGAGGAGAGGATGTGATGCAATAATTGTTGCCATATACAGAGATATTATGAGGGACAAACAGAGACTACTGAGCCACAGTTCAGAAATAGAACATCTGTGCAGCTTGTGGCCCGATCATCTAAGGAATGGGCATGGTCAAAGATGGTTTTAAATGCTTGCCAAACAGATAACGAGTGATCTTCATTCAATTGTTATAGCATAACCGATTTGAATGTGCTATCCATTAAAATATTTGAAAGATATCAGAGAGAAATAGATACCAATCCAGGGTCATCAGTCAAGGCATCCAACACATTCTCAGCACCATCCCTACAAGCTGCCACATGAAGAGGAGTCAATCCACCTGGTCCAACAACATCAGGTTTAAACATGAATCTGCTGTTGCGCCCATCAACCAGTTGATTCTGCTGAGTGCCTGTTCCACCGAATTTTTTATCTGGGATGTATTTTAATAGTAGTTCCACCATGGGCCTGCAGTTTCTTCGCACAGCTCTGTGGAGAAGACCCATATCTAACAGGGCAAGCTCAATTGAGGAATGCTCCCCAGCATCTACTGTTCCATCAAGCACAATGGCCAGGAGTTTTCTCACCACAGCACACCAATCACGGTCCATGGAGAATTGTATAAGCTGTTTGAAGCGTTTGAAAGGGAAGAGATCCAAGTTGGGATCCAACTGGCCCAGTCTAAATTTCAAGTGACTTCTATGTAGAAGCCAGCCCATTTCATGTATGAAGTCCAGCGCTTGATTCTTGATGTCCATTCTTTCAGCTATTGTATGCATGTCAGTAGCAGTCTCAGCCACCTGAATTGCATCCTCCAGCGAACGGATTTCTGAACATACTTCTGGCTCAGCAACAATGAATGGGAAAAAGCTGCTGCTGAGACCATGGTCTTCAACCTGACAGATACAAATACCCAAAATTCTCAAAATAGCTGTACAAAATGAAAATTCAGCAAGGTAGAAAATCACAGCAGACCTTATCTCTAGTTTTCCCATTATGTTCGAACCTTATTCAAATGATCCCTTAGAGGATAGTAATCTCACAGCAGACCTTATCTCTAGTTTTCCCATTATGTTCGAACCTTATTTAAATGATCCCTCAGAGGATAGTAATCTCCAGAGATAATTATAGATCCGATGCCTTATTTTAGGACAGCACAAGAGTCTGCTGGACAACTTATGTTGTTTAATAATAATATTTCACACACAAACACACACACACACACACACAGAGAGAGATTATGCTAGTTATAAATAAGGAATCCCCTTTCCTTCTTAAAGAAGTGGCTGAGGGCCTCAAGGTCAATGACAGAAAAGGTTCTAAGTCGTTAATACCAAGGGAAACAGCCCTCTCATATCCTAGACTTCATAATTCATGCATGTTTAGCCATCAAAAAGCTATAAAATTTTGACAAAGACCGTATCAAGCTTTCAACCTATTGCATACCATGAAATCGTACAAATTGGGGCCAAAATATACCACAAGTTGAGACTTCAAGAACTAAAGCAAAGAAGTTGCTGTATGACAATATGAACATGTAAATGATCCGATGACAAGAACTATGTACGACAATATGAACATGTAAATGTTCCAAGGACAAGAACTATGAACTTTAATACAGAACCATCCATGTTGCATAAGTAAGGACGACAACAACATCATGAGAGAGAAGGAGCAGATGATAGCACCTCAATAAAGCCTCTTCCAACAAAATTTGGTACAGAGCACTGAAAGTTCAAGTACTGGGGTTTGTCAAGCTCATTCATTGTATCAGCACCATCCATCAAGTCATAACAAGTTTCCTGGACTAGATATTTTCCTTCAACAGCACAAAGCAGCCTGGAATAGAAAGGTAGTATGATTCAATTCACACTAATCACTATTAGTTTCAAAATTTTCTACAAAAACACCTGAGACTTGTCCTTCCCACTTTCCAAAAATGGTCAACGTCAAATTTATTTCTCAATTCTCAGATAAAATTTTAACCAACAGCGAAGATAAAATCACCTTGTCATAGGCTGAGCAATGTCAAAGCCTCTGACTACAAATTGAGTTCTCTCAGACAAAGAGACAGCAATAGGTGTGATGCTTGATATCCTGCAGTTCTTATGGCTCTTTATAGGTAATGGTGTGTCTAAAACAACTCTACCTGCAGCACAAATAGCCAATCAAAATCCTGTTCTTCTTTCCTCGAGCGTAAACATGAGCATTTGTGATCACAAGAGAGAGGGCAACCAACCATTATAAATAAAGGATACACAATTTTGCACCCTAACATACACCCATCCAGTTTGCCAAAAAGAGTCACTAGATGTATTAAGAAGCCTACTTAAACTTGCTCCTAGATCAAGACAAACCTGTATGTAGCAATGAAGATAAAGTAAATCAATAATTCCTTTCTTCAGTAAGTGTAGGTTAACTAAAGTTTCTGAGTCAGCATAAGGCATACCTCTTCCCATTTTGATTTTTCCAGGCAAAGATATATTGTCAATACAATACATCCGGGCCTTATATAGCTCTCGATGTCCGTGGGACTGTGAGATAGCCAATCAAGGATCTGGAGATGCACCACAATTTATAGTATCAGAATGTTTGGTGGAAAACTGTCTGACAGAAATTCCACCTAAATAGCAGTTCAGAACATACCTGTGTTCGCAGTGCAACTGGGAAATCGTTTGGGTCTTTTCCAAAGAGTTTAAAAACAATTCTGTCTGTACGAATCTGAAAAATGATTAAGAAAGAAAAGTCAAGTGAAATGTGTGTGCAAGCACTGTGCCAGTAACTATTGGGTTTGTAAGCTGCAAGCCCGTATTATAACATAAGGATTAAAACTACACCTGAGCTTCTCCACTTGAACTAGAAGGCGACTGGCTAAAAGTTGAATCAGATTTCCCACTAGTATGCGGCGGGCTTGTTTTTTGTGAGTCTGACCAAACCCATAACGGGCAACTGAAAGATCCCATACCTGTATCTACAGGTGCATGAGACCTCTCTAGGTTCTCTACGTGCTGTTGGGAATCATCATAAGCATTATTCAAGTCAAAGTTATTCAATTTGATCCTTCCAACAGTAGCCTCTGGTTCATTTGTTTTGGCTGGAAGGTTGTTTCTTGATGGGAACAATGTTATAGACTGTGAACCTGAAGGAGCTTGCAGTGTTCCAACCTGAGCATCATTATCCAATATTCTTTTTTGCACCAAGTCAGAAATAGGTACAGTCCCAAATTGACCCAAAGGCCGTAGAAGATCCTGAGAAATAATGTAATCATCTTTTTTAGAAGCTGAGCTAGAAGGTCTAGCAGATTCAGGGCCATTTGTAAGAGCATCATGCGCTTTATCAAGATTCCCGATGATTGCTCTGGCATTAGCCAAACCTTGAGATCCTTGCAGTGATCCAGATAGGCTCCTTCCATTAGTTGTACCTGCTAGATTTGCCAGGCTCCTCAATATATGAGAAAGCAGATCCTGATCCTGATCCTTTGTTTGATCAGAGCCATTTGCTGCAATTTACAGAAGTCAGAGGCTGTAGAATCAAAGGAGAGAGAGTTTGACAATAATGACAATAAATGAAAAGGAAATGAAAACTCACACAGATATCAACTGATTATAGTAAAATGAGATTCCTGATTTATCCTGAAAATTACTTCTGGAGAATGAGAAAAAGTCACAGTTATGGCAGGTCATTGAACTAGGTCAGGAAATTCAGTTGTGGCATAGACTTAGTCTACGTAAACTAGATCAGGACCTATTGCACTAGCCAATTGTAACAGTGAATCAAATGCACTAAATAACTTGGTAGATCAAACCTACATGGGCTAAGTCTATGAAACATTTATTCCACCTACATATTTTTTATAAATTTCCCTTTGAAGAAAAATTGTCTCCTTTGAAGGACTCTTATGTTAAGATTTCACACTTTTGGCATAACGGACAAGTTTGTTATGATGAAGGCGACTCAAAAACCATAATGGATTGCTTATTTGTAACTAGTCCATAATATAGTCAATGAACTTAGATGGTTCTTTCTGTTAATAATTGGTACCCACTTTGTACCAACACTGACAGTTTTTACACTTTGAAAAAATAGCATCCCATGCTTGGAGACAGGAGTTAAACAACCAAGCCTGATGAAGGAGAGGGAGAAAAGTACCAGGATCTAATTCCCAGGTCTTTGTTGGATCTGTCAAAGCTTCTTTTATTACACATGTACGTGTACATATCTTTGGGGAAAGAGATCACAGATAGTTTTACATAACCAGGCACATAAAATTATTAGCTATAAGAAAATGCCTTGAAGCTAATGTGTACAAGAAAATACTATTGACTTTTTTTTTAAGTGCACAAAAGAATGATACCCACTTAAAATTTTAGTTGGAAAGGAAAGGCACTTGTCTTTCTTTTTTATTGTAATTTTCAAACAGAGAGATCCTTGAGTACGTCTGGTATATTGTATTGCTCCTGACTCACAAAAATGGAACCCTATAGGTAGTTAATGTGGCGGGGTAGCAATACACCAGGAGTACCTGATAATTTCTCCTTCCCAAAATAGACAGGGTAGACAATTGAGAATTTTAACATTTTGCAACTTGTAAGACAGTTGGACCAGCTAATAATTATGGAAATTGCGAGCAATACCCTTGTTCCACATAAAGTAAAATGATAAATAAGAGAAGGCCTCTAATCCTAGTAGTTGCTGCATAGAATATGTCTTCGTAAACCAGATCAATCAAATTATCTATGTCCATTGCATTTCTCAATGATTGGTCAAGCCTGTGCAGACTAAGCCTGTGAAACAATTTTTCCTATAACTACAAAACTTCAACCCCCAACACAACTCACCCCAAAAGTGAAGAGTCGGCTACAACCTGCTTTCCCAAAGCTTTTATACATGAACAGCCAAATAAATATCGCTATCCCATTCTTTGATCCTGTTTGAAGGGTCTTTGAGTTATATTTACAGTTTTGGCATGATGGAAATTTTTTTTGCAAGTAGGTTTGATTTAGTCAAGACTTTGTAGGCCATTTCCAGCAATTAATTTATAACAATTCCACCCAGCATGGGCAAAAAGCAACAGAATTCAAAAACTTGATGTGCTTACAGTGCAAATTGGAGAGAATCCTCAGTAAACTTAGCAGCAGATAGCTGCTACCCTTTTCATCATTCAATGAACCTTCATTGACTAAATTTTCAGGCGTCTTCCTCCTTCGCTTGTTATGCCCTGCCAAACGCCTGCGACAGCTTCTTTTCCCTTCATCAAACTCTTGAAGAACATGAAACCTGCCCATAAGTATAACCATGTTGGGTCTAACTAGTTAAAAGAAATACATCTTTACTAACATGCTCATGCCTCAAAAATGAGGCTGCATAATATTAACTACAATAGCTTGATGCATACAAATTCAATGGTGTACTGCGGTTTTTATAACATAGCTTGTAAAGAAGGCACTGCAATGATCATGATCAAAGTTGGCAACACTCTGAAATGTTTCTTCGCATAAAGAAACTGCAACCCAAACTGACCTGCTACATTGCTGGCAAAACCGCTGCATAACATTCCCCACCAATGCCTTGCTGGCCTTAGAGTGCGCATTGCAAACCTTATGTCGTCGGTGATAATCCTTGGCGTTGCTCAGATCAGCCCTACAATCCTCCACCTGACAAACTGCACGATTTGAAGCAGTCATAGTAACCTTTGTCTTCTTTCCACTCTTTGCATCTTCATCCATGATGGGGTAGACCTGCTCTCCTAGCTTCAAATTAGGGGACCCAACTTCATAATTCAAGTTTTCATCTTCAACAAAAACAACCCTCCTCCTCTTCTCCAATTCTCTCTTTCCTTTCCCATCCCCAAAGTTGTCATTTTCATTGGAACAAGAAGATGAACAGTTCCACAAACCCGCATTCTCATGAAGTGCAGGTCCAGTTGGGAACAACTGCCTACTCCTGCAATCAGATGGTGCAGAATTCAATGGACTAACTTTAAAAAGATCACCGTCCCATTTCCAGTCATTCAAATCCCATTCTAAACTCCTTTTCCCAACTGCCTTTAAATCCGACACAACTGGACCATAGAAATGACGAGACTTTCCACCAATTGTAGCCTCCATCCCTTTAAATATCAAAACCCAAAAAACAAAAGCAACTAGAACCCAATTCAACCAAATAAAGAAGCACAACTTGCACAAAAATTAACCAAGTAAAGAACAGGGCAGAAATGAAATTCCAATCCCATACACATATCAGTACCGCTTCAACTTAAATTCTCACTAAAATCAAAACCCAAAAACTTGGTCCTAGTCATCCTCTATATGCCTCCCAGAAATCCCAAACACATCCATGGATCTGAAAAAAAAAGTCACATACATGGCCAAACCCCTCAATTACAGCTCTGATAACCTAAAAATCAAAAACAATAGCAGCCCTTAAATTACTTTGTTAAAAAAGGTACAGAATAACTTGACAAGAAATGGTGGTTTGTTCAGGTTCCAGATCAAGATCGCCTTAAAGAGAGAGAATTTAGGGAGGAGAGAGAGAGAGAGAGAGAGGGAAATTAGGAAAAGGTTAGGAAAGAGAGTGGCATGTGTGTGATGTAAATGCGGGTTTCTCTTGAGTGTGGGCGAGAGAGAGAGAGAGAGAGAGAGAGAAAGAGCAGTACACATTTTCATTAATTTTATGATGCCACTACGTTTGATTTTGGAATCTAATAAGCCCCCACACAAGCCGTGTCAGTTGCCCCCACTCGCTGTAATAGGAACACAACTACTACTTCGTCTTCGTTTACTCCTTCAGCTCAGTTCACCTTAACTCGGGTGTGTGAAGACTCTATTCGTCTCGTGTCTTTTCACACCCTCTTCCTGTGTTCTAGTGTCTATGGGTGGAGATACGTCTATTCGATCTCCATTAACGATGTACACATCGTTACTTCTCAATCATTATGATATTTATTACCTGGTTGGACTATTAATTTCAGTCAACAGTCAATATTCTTGGACCTGCTTTTGTCTACCCTAACTCCACGTAGATTCGTGGATAACTAGGTTTCTTTCTTTTTTCGATTTTGAATCCCGTTTTTCGATGCAGTCGAGGTTTTTCTCTGAATTTACTCGGTCATTAATTCAATAGTTCTTTCACAAATAGAGAATTACTCTCATTGTAATTTTCTAGTCTTTCTCCAATACATATATTTTTTCTCTGCAAATTTATACTTTTATAATTTTAATTATGCTTTATTTGCTGCATTATTAACTACTTTCTTATGTAATACCTGATATATATTCTTAGGTTTTTGTCTATAAAAACAACTTTATAATTTATTAGGGTTTTTTTTTCTAAGAACCTCAACTTATTTCTTAGTTATCTATTTTTACTCACTAGTACATTTAGAACCCTAATCTGTTAAGTATAAGATTACGTTGAGATTTAAACAAGTATGTTCGGATCAAACAATAAATTAATCTTCAGGTTTATGTTGAACCAGATTCAAGTAATAGTAATATGAGTAATAAATCATACTAATCAAGATAAATATTAATCATGAAAAACAATCATGATAAAACTATAGCCGTTCATATGACTTACTAATTATTGGAACTATTCATTAGTTCATTGAGTGGAAAATCACAAAGATTTATTGCAATAATTAGACTACACAACTTCACATGGAATAAGCTGGTGTAAGAAAAGATAAAATGTTAAATTGCATAACAATAAAAAATAAATCAAAAACATGTAAATAAAGCAGTAAAAAAGTTAAAACATGAAGTTATAAATAAACTCGCAAAAAAAAATTGCTGGAAAGATAAATTGGAAAAAAAAAATGCTAACCAAGACAGAATGAATGGTCAATCTAGAGTTATTTTTTATACGTTAGCAATAAATAACTTGAAAAATAAAAGCTTGTTTGAAGGTGTAATTATAATTGTTTTTTAAAATATTTTTCACATTAAAATATATTAAAATAATAATTTTTTATTTTAAAAAATTATTTTAAAAATCAGTGCTTCAAAACGATTCAAAATATATATAAAAAATTATTTTAATAAAAAAATTAAATTTTTTAAAAACACAATTTACACCAAGTTCCCAACCAACTTCTAAAAATCTATCCCCTTGCAATAAATAAATAACCTAACTAATAGAATTTTGAGTCATTTAATTTACAAAGGAAAAACTTCATTACATAAACTGCCAAATCATTTGCTCATAAAAATTTCCAAGTCCCGACAAGTCTTCCAAGAATTTCGATCGATCATCATGAACCATTGTTATGAATGAATCTCGATCACAAGTATCATTTTACATACTTTCAACTCCGTCAATATGGTAGTAAAACAATGACACGGGTTATATACCCTTCAAGCTCGGCTCGAGTGGTGGAAGAACTGTTAGGTTGGTTGCCATTTCATGTAAGGCACCAACCATTGACCATTGACTATTGCACCAACCATGTGCAATGTCAAAGGTTGACAGCCACCATTGTTGAAGAAGAGCTGGAGTTGGCAGCCACCTTTGTTGAAGAAAAGCCTCCATGAATGCCTATAAATAGAGGCATATGTTAGAGAGCAAAATGTGAGAAGAGAATTGTGAGAATGTGAAGAGAGTAGAGAGGAAGAGAGCTGCAATGGCAGCAAGGCTGCTGTCATTGCAGCAGCTGCAATGGCAGCAAAGAGAGGGTTGGGAGTAGAGTAGAATGAAGTTATCATTCTCCTCCATGTATTTGTTTTGTATTCTTTCTCTATCTCTAAATATATTGACTTCTCCCGTGGATGTAGGCGGTTTTGCCGAACCACGTTAAATATTGTGTCAGTGTGCTTGACCTCCTATGAGCAAGTATCAGAACATCACCGGTCGGATTACCCAACAATTGGTATCAGAGCGTTCGGTTTAAAGTGGTGTTTGATTTTGCTCAAAAATGAAAGTTGTCAAAATTATATTTTGACCATATCACTGTGTAGAGGAGGAAGAGACGAAGCCAATGGTGAAAACCGCGTCGAAATCAGATGTCGGAAACCGTCGCACGCGCCGGCGGGGTTGATTGTCCACGTCATCAGCCACGTCAGCAGTTCTGCACAGTCATCAGACACATCACCTGACATATCAGCACTCTGACTAGTCAAACTGCCACGTCATCAAGCACGTCAGCAGTTCTGCACAGTCATCAGACACGTCACCTGACACATCAGTACTCTGACCACTCAAACTGCCACGTCAGATTTTTGCTGACCTATATGTCCTACGTGGATAACACGTCATTACAGCCATGTCAGCTCCTTGGATTTTGATCCTGTGTGACGGAGTCTACGTGCAACCGGTTCTGAGATTGAATCTGGGCCGTTAAACAGACCAAAATTATTTTGATCAAATCTTAGCCGTCTAAAGTGCGATTTGGACGATTTCAAACTTGTTTCCAGCTAATTTGATCGTTTCGGATGCAATGGTACGGTCCAATCATTGAGATTGAGATCAGAAATGGCAGTGATGAATTATTAAAGAGAGATTGCCCGATCAGGAGGCATATGATGGTCATCATGGTGGTCGATGGAGCTGAAGAAGAAGAAATCACACATGTTTGCCCAATTACATGTGGTGAACTATTATGTGGGGAATTTTAATTACCTTAAGAGAAGTAAAATTGGGACACTCTAAACACCCGATCATGTGGACAATTTGAGGTGGAGAGTGAAATTTGATGAAGACCAATCTTGACAAATCTGAGCACTGGTAGTCTCACAAGATGTTGAGAAATCAGGTATAAAACAAGGATACCCCAGATCACTTGTAAAGAAATGCCGCGACAAGGCTAGCAAATGGTTGTATATACGGAAAGACAGTACGATGGATAAATATAGCCTAAGAAGTTCTGTCTAGGAGATTGAGTTTTAAGCGAGACCGTTGTGACCCCTCCAATCTTTCTTAGGAACTTGCTTAGTGGAAGGATTATCCATACGGTACTATTTTCGTATATGTGACAGTTTGTTATGAAACTGTTGACGACTAGCAGGATGACGGCACAAAGGAACAGTTGGGTTCCGTATGATCAAGGATCTGATGGAGTGATGATTTCTCCAAGAAAGTTAGATTCGGTGACTGTAATTTCTCGAGGGGAGAATTGATGAAGACCCTGATAATGGAAGAGAAATACAGCAAAAGGATAAAGATTGACACCCTATTTTGACTTGGATAGATGTTGTGACAGGATGAGCTGCTGTCAAACATAAGCAAGGAATAGGGAGAAATCTGGAGAACCAAAATTGCACGAGAGCACATGAAGATTGTGTAGGAGTACCCGGAGGATCCAACGAGGTACTGTAATGAGACAACAGGTGCAAGGAAAAGAAGAGTTCCCAGATGAAGCTCAAAGCAGAGACTGTATGAAAAAGTTGTACAACAAAAAGTCTCTTATGCTCTTAATAAAGGCAACAAACAAGGACCTTTCAATGCATGTAAAGATGGAAGGGTGAGCTGTTGCAGATGCACCTAATTGAGGGGATGCAAACGCCTGTGATAAAAGGCGACTGCCTATGATGAAAGGCGAAGACACCAAAGGGAGTTGGTGTGGGTGGAGCTGTTAAGCAGAAAGGCGTAAAAGCTCTAAACATAGAAATCAAGATGGAGTCTTGCGAGGAGTATACCGCAACTTTCTCTTTCTATGTAATTAGTGGCAGTGATCTCTCTCATAGTCCACATGGTGGTAGAGAATTTATGGAGCCACTTTGAAGCATCTCAGTTGAAGAAGGATGCGACCGCCTATAAAAGGTGAAGACACCTTAAAGAGAAAGTGTGAAGGCTATGAGATGAGCCTATGATTAGACCGCCGCATAACGACGAGCAGAGACACCTCAGGAGAAGGTGTGAGGGTTGTGGAATGTGCCCAATTCAGAACGCCCCAGAGCCAATGTGATGGCTAGGTGTGAGTGGACAAATGGATAACCAATGAAAGGGTTATGATGAGTATGGAGATAAATGCAGGATTGACTTTCATGGATATTGCCCCCATGCTAAAGATCAATGAGCTAGAAGACATTTGCCTTGGACAATAAGTGGATGACTTGTGGAGTATTAAGACGCGGCTGCTATGAAGGAGCAGAAGGGCATGCGCAGGTTCCGAGAACAAGTTGACTCTTGTCAAGGTGGTGGGCTCGGTAATGGCATTGTAATACTCAGAGTATGAAGACAAATATGGATCAACCTTTTATGAGCTGCCCCCATGGTTAAAGGTAGAAAGCTACCTGGACTCTTGAGACTAAGAGTAGGAGACTCATGGAGAAGTAAGGCGTGGTTTCTAGGGTGAAACAGAGGGCAGGCGCAACTCCTGGATGAGTAAACTCTTGGAAGAGTGGTGAGCTTGTGATCATATTGAGATACTCAAATAATGACTGTCGCACTTGAAATATCCGTTTGAGGGGGTGTTGTAAGCCTTGATGTGAGGCTTGATGAATCATTCCGGACCGAGCACGCTCGAAGGGGAATGTTGTTCCAGAGACAAGCGTTAACACTATTCAGATGTGATGTGGCAGACCATCTGGTTATAGTGATCCTTTTGTGTGAGAAAAGGTGTGCTTAGGTTACTCTGATGATTGAAAGGTTTGGTAAGTACCTGTAAACTTGGCCACAAACGCTCTCAAAATGGAAAGCTTGGAAGAGCTGCAAGATGCAAGCTTGTGTTGAAGAAGAAAGAGGACATTTGCCCCACATGAATGGCAAAGGGGGTGATTGTTAGGTTGGTTGCCATTTCATGTAAGGCACCAACCATTGACCATTGACTATTGCACCAATCATGTGCAATGTCAAAGGTTGACAGCCACCATTGTTGAAGAAGAGCTGGAGTTGACAACCACCTTTGTTGAAGAAAAGCCTCCATGAATGCCTATAAATAGAGGCATATGTTAGAGAGCAAAATGTGAGAAGAGAATTGTGAGAATGTGAAGAGAGTAGAGAGGAAGAGAGAGCTGCAATGGCAACAAGGCTGCTGCCATTGCAGCAGCTGCAATGGCAGCAAAGAGAGGGTTGGGAGTAGAGTAGAATGAAGTTATCATTCTCCTCCATGTATTTGTTTTGTATTCTTTCTCTATCTCTAATTATATTGACTTCTCCCGTGGATGTAGGCGGTTTTGCCGAACCACGTTAAATATTGTGTCAGTGTGCTTGACCTCCTATGAGCAAGTATCAGAACATCACCGGTCGGATTACCCAACAAGAACTTGTTTTTTATATATGTTATGATTTTGATTTAAAATTCAGTGAAGGCTATAGAAATAAATTGGTCTTGAACACATAAATCCAGTTTCCGAAAGAAACAGTAGAAGTGCGTAATCTTGATTCGAGAAACAAGCATCAAAATGATGCAGTAAAACAAATTATGTAACAGGAGGTCGATAGTGTGAGATATTAATTTGAAACGGCGTTTATCCGAATACATTCCAAATATCACGCAAGACCCACCAACTATTGTATGGCCATGGACAAGGATTTAAAGCTCCAGAAATTCAGCCATGTCCATCTTTTATAACATGTCTGGAAAGCAACCAATTCATGGACCCTGCCAGTCGGCATAAAGTACGATGTTACGTCGTGAGTAATTTCCGGTTTATCAATAGACTCATACAATATCTAACGTCTGGATAATTAATTGGCTCTCATGGATGATAATGAAGTTCGAAAATCCTCACTTGGTAGTCACTTGACTGTTGACATAAAAAAATATCAGGTATTACTAAAATATTTTTTAATATAAAAATATTAAATTTTATAACTATTAATCTGATATAATTTATTAATTTTATGGATTCAAAAACAAATTAAACGATTAATAGAAATATAAGTTGATTAAAAAAATTCAAGATAATAATTTTTTAAAACATAATAAAATGATAATATATTAAATTAATTCAAGTCAACTTGACATAACTTATCTAACTCACAACTAGAATCATAAAACTTAAATAATTATATAAAAAAGTAAATCAAACCAAAATATAAATTTTAATTCTCAATCAATCTAATATTAAATAATAAAATTAAAAATAAATAACACAAATCAACCAACTTTACTTGTCAAACCTGTAACCTGTGCTATTAGACTAAAATAACTCATAGAAAATAAATTAAAATAAATAATAAAATCTAATTATTAATAAACAAAATTTTGAAAGATGAGTTTTAAAAATTATTTTTATTTTTTTAAAATAATTAAAATCAAGCCATTAAATTCATAATAAATATAAATTTTATAAACATTAATATCTCGCAATTAAATTATCATAGGTATAATTTATAATCGGCAACAAGGCTGTCTGTATAAAGTTTATCAATGCTACGTTTATAATATATTTTCTTTTCAAGATTTACCACCCAAGAATTTTAAACGTTGATTGGATGGATTCTAATAATAGATCGTAAATAAATCTAGTTGCTTGAAAATTTTAGGAAATTAACTTCGAATAATGTTCCGTAAAAACTAGTATTATTCATATAAAAAAATTGTAATAAGGTCTTGATTTAACTTCACTCACTATCTACTATTCGGAAAAGAAAAAAAAGGGCAAAACAAAACCCTCAGCTGTTTATCATGAGAGTGATGCTTGATCATACGAAATCTGAATGACATTCGAACGCAAATTACAGGATGGTGCATAAATGGATATTTTTCCGTTTTGGGTTCCATTTATCATCCTTCTCGAGGCTGACCATCGACGCCATCCTCGAGTTATTTCCCAGGGCAATTATTTCCTTTGCAGACGAGCGACAATGGCCCAGAGGTGATAAATGGGCTTCAAGGTCTACTAAAGAACGCAGGCTTCAAGCCTGACTTATACTAGTTTTGGACCTATGAATATGTAGCTTTCAGCAGAACTTTAGAGTTCGGTTTCAGCATCCAAAACGCAAAGGCCTAGGAAAATTGAATTGTGGCAGCAAAAGGTCCATAACCCAACTGATCCCTGCAAAATGCAAAGAGAAGCCCACCTAACCTTCCCTGTAAATTCAAATGGAGAGCTTGACTGCGATGGCTGTATATCGGCCTCCTCTAGCCGGGGAAGCGACTAACAGTAGTTCATAATTAGGACCTTCCATTGGCATTCTGAAAATCAGCCGCGCTAGTCTTCTTAAATATTTCAGACACAACTTGAAACATCGGAATTAAGTTCCATCAACAATTTACTTATCACCACAAGATAGATAATTGATATACGATCAATGGATCATGTCATAAATTATATCAATTTGACATGGTGAAACCTTAATTATAACAAGGTGTGTATATAATCTAATTTCATCACGAACCAAAAACTACATTTTTAGCAGTTTCAGAGTGTCTTTCTTCACCCAAATATTCATGTTCCAAGGCATCCAAAGTGACACGAATAAACTGGTTCCAGCGTAAGGTCAAGTTCATTCGTCCTCGTTTCTGGATCTTCTTCCTGGTAACTGCCACCGCAGCACATCAATTAGTATTATATAACAATTAAGTGCGCACCTATGTATGGTTAATCCATTTGTGATCACTAACCGCATACAGTAAAATAAATAGACACTGATTTCTGAATTTTTAATATGCGGTGGTTGGGACTCATTGGGATTTCATTTTAATTTACAGTGAAAACCAAATGCCCTTTTATGTTGGAAAATCTAGAAGAGAGATTACGCATAAAATTAAACAATAGGCATTCGTTAAAAATATTACTCCTTGAGAGTATTTTTTCCCCCCATTTTTCTCGATGAAAAACATTTTATGGTGAATATTAAAAGATGCTCAAAATAAGGCGATATTAACATCCTATAACACCAGCTTTCACATCAAACACTAGATCCAACAACAATTAATTAATTAATCCTTATGCAGCTATGCTATCTTTTCGAGATTTATTCCTTCGTCATGCATTCCAAACTCAAAAAAAAAAAATCAATTAGTTTTATTAGTATAACTAGCCAAGCATTAAAAAGAAAAGAAAAACTACTTTTCTAGAAAGGTATTTTCCAACCGCGTGACCGTATGATCACTTCAATGGCAAATGGAGCAAATAGATACAGTATCACTCAAGGGGTGTTGTTAATATCAAAAGTATGTATCAAATATCAATTCCCTGTAGAGTTTAGATGTCCATTTTGACATTTATCTTGTTATTAAAGTGACGTTTAGAGTGAAATTGCAGAGAAAAGAAATCAGGATGCAAACGATGAGAAGTAATGTCATGCGAGTTAAACCATGCAGGCAGGGGTGGACCAACTGAATGCTTTGGAGGAGCATGACACCCCCAAAGTTTTTTTAAAAAATTAATTTTGGTTCTTGAATTTTCATAAGAGTTATGTATTTGGTTTCTTTAAAAATAAAATATTTGCTCTATAATCTTATAGTTTTTATGACGACATCCTGTCTAAAATGTTCTAGTTCCGCCTCTTACTAAAGGCTATATGTAGCTCCTACAGCAGTGCAAGGGAAGGTTACCTGATGTTTAAAACAAGGCAGTGGCGGCTGTGGTAAAAGGAATGGGGAAGCATTAGGGCCATGATCTTGCTGATCCCAGCGTGCCGGCGGTGCCAGTGCTTTCTCCTTCTCCTTGATCTATTTCCAAATCATTCAATAGTAAGAATCGTCAGCTATTCAACAAACTGATCAAAATAGCTAAATTGACTAAAATGTAATTTGCAAGTATTGGGACAATGAAGGAAGGCCACCTGCTTCACTAACATGTTATTTTGCTCTTTAATTGCCTTCTCCTGTCATAATGCAGACAGAAATGTAGAAAAATTAAACAGGAAAATTTAGGCATGAGTCATAGGCATTTGGAGAGAATGAGAGAGAAGAAAAAACTGGATTTCAATAATTTATCCTTTAAAAGCACTTATCCTTCTTAAGAGTGAAATAATTTTACTTTTGCCCTATTTCTTTGTCTGCACCTTTTGCAACCCCTTTGTTTTCTTCTTTTTAAAGCAGTTTTATAACCTTTAAACCAACTAAATCCAAAAAAAAACAACCTACATCATTACCCCCTCTTGCGCTACATGAATCGGAAAAAAATCAGTTGCGTATACTAGAGACTTGTTTTGACGTCAACCTATGGGATGATGTAACTTCAAAAGGAAAAGGGGGGTTAAGTCAGGTGCTGGGTGATCTTGGATGAATTAGGCTTTCTAAAAATGATGATTATATCTTCCAAGGTCGTACAGAGATCATGGAAATTCAAAGCATAAGTTTGTGCAAATATGGGGACGTACCTTTACCTGCAGCTCAGAAATCGACTGATACATCAGATGATTCTGTAAAAGAGAGAACACGTTATTACAACTGGCATAATTCCAGTAACAAAAGCATAAGAAAGTTTAGCGTGCTTTTCTATAGCAGTATAGCATACTTTTCTTTCCCGAATGAGTTTAAGGGCGTTATCAATCTGTTGCTCCAAGTTTTGAAGCTCTTTGAGACTGACGGAGTCCAGATCTTCCCCCAAATAGTGCCTGGTGAGGTTTGAAAATCGTGTGAGAAAAATTTGGAAATAAATGCAGGCAATCAAGTTCGGAGTAGGAGTACCTGTGGTTTCTCTGTAGAAGTTCAACCTTTTCCTTGACCCTGTTATACTCTGCGGTCCAGTTCCCCTACGAGTTAAGTTAAACTCGGTATTATTGGAACCCGACATGGTGACTGAATCTAACTCAATGAATATTATTGTACATTAACTTACCGTATGAATTTCAATTCCCCTTTTCGTTCAATTCAAATCAATAGTCGAAATTAAAGTGCAGAAATAGAACTTAAGAAAATAACAAATCTGATGAAATAGTAATATGGCCCTACCTGCGAATCAAGATCAGTTGCGACTAATTGCCTCTCTGCATAAGAATACCTCTCGTGCCGTTCAAGTATCTTTTCCATGCTGTTGCACAACAAGACGATGCTTCTTAGTAAATAAATACATGTTTCATTTTCCGGATATGTGCCTTTTCCACGACATTTCCAAAGAGACAACTTGACAGTATATGAGAAATCAGGAATAGAAAGTTTCAAGCTTTTTTCCCCTGAGTCGCATCTATGATCGAAGAAAATCCGTTCAGCTAATTTTTTCCACCACTGATTCAAGCATATCTAGAGATATTTGAACATCAGATTTCGTATCCAATTAATTTAGATGCATATCTTCTATCTGAACAGGGGCAAACAGTTGAAGCTGATTTGGTTGAGGTTTGGTTCATAATATCCTATTTCACCTTTTACCGGCGCTATAAAGCTTTTTGCTTCGCAAAAAACAAACAGGGGCAAACAGTTGACCAGAATAGGGTTTCATTTTTTTTCTTAGATCTTGCACAGGATTCGTATATCTTAGTGGATTGAATCAATCAACACAATAAAATGCGGGGCACCATAACGATGTATATCAATGGATATTTTTCAAACTCAAATATTTCAAAAGGAGGGTTTGAACATGTTGCTATATCCCATGCAATGACAAGAGAAAACATGCAACTGACTATATTTTCATGGCACCATAACGATGTTCCAATATAAAATTGCTAGTATACCATCAACATAGCTGTCTGTAAAAGAGTAGTTATGCAGCAGGAGCAGAACAATTCACTTTTAAATTTTGCAATTGACAAAGAAACATATTCACGTGTTCTATTCTCGACATTTCACAGTGCAGAAGAATAGCTATGCAGCAGGAGCAAATCTAGTACTAAAAAGAAATACATAACGTGCTCTATTCTGGAGATTTCACCACCACTAGTTACTGATGGTTATCTATGGAAGGCGAAACAAATGTACCTAAGCAACAACTGCATCATAAGTAATTATAGGAGTCAAGAAAGCATGCTTCCAAACATAGAATGCATATCAAATAAAAATAGGTAAAAAAATAGAGTGCGAATGATCGATCTTTTCCAAACGTAATCTAGAAATTCAAAACAAAAAATGCAAGGAATCTATATAAAACTATTTCTTGACTCATAAGTTTTAGATAATTATTAGTCTACAGACCAATCCCAATTAGTAAGTTAAATACTATTAGAAAGTTAATATAAAACTATTTCTTAGGCTTTACTCCATATATATACAACACACACAGCCTGTTAACCACTACCTCCACCAACTCTTAAATGCATGTTTCTCACCATCCAGATCTCTTTGGTTTCTCTTATATAGATCACATCGTAAAAATTAGTTTGATTGAAATGGCTTCAAACTTCTCTGTATTTTAGTATTGCAATCCAAATCGCTACGAGCAGTGTCAAATCCAAATTGCAAGTACAATTAATTACCTTTTTTTCTTGATGAATAGAAGAGTTAGTTATTTATCTCTAATATTTTTACCCTGTGAGGCGTCCGTTACCGATGTTTTTATTTTTCTAATTTATGTCGCAAATAGCAATTTCTAAACCAAATAACTAGTGCTGTTGATATCAGATCCATTAATTAATTTCTCGAAAGTGTCAAAAAGGTACACCGTCCAATTTATATTAAAATATTTACGCTCTCCTAAAAACATGATGCGATTGCTTTCTTCAAAATTCAATATATTTATACAAGAATCCTAATCAAACATGACATTTTTTTGATGATGAGTAGAGTTTGCAAATATGAAAGCACGGACAACTAATCTGGCTCAATCTCAGTCCTCTAGATCCCAATATATTCCCTAAGCCTGATCGAGCGCCTGCATGTACAAATTACAACTGTAGCTGTCTTTTTTTGTAAACCAGGAATGGATATAAAAAACAGCAAGAAAGCCTAGAAAAGTTTACAAGATGAACTAGCAAAGCATGCCGGTCCAACGAGCATAGGGATCAAGCATACAACCAATCAGAAAAGCAGCACCATCAGGAAGATTCAAACAGTGCTAAGATAATCAGGCTTTCAAAGGAGGGAAGAGCGAAATATTGTTCCCACTGTTGCCGTGTCTAATATTACTATCGCTCAACTTATGATGATGAAGATGTCATTATGAATGTGATTGATATTATGTTAAAATCCGTGGCTTTCTTTAAAATGAAACATCAAGTGAAACGGAAAAAATAAATAAATAAATAAAATTAAAGGGGAAATTATGAAGAAAAAAATATAGAAATGGCGAGAAAATTAAGTCACGGTCATAATATTGTACATCACAGTGACAAAAACCCACCCATACATAAGATTTCTCCTTTATAAATCAAATCCGGAGCTTACTTTAACAAGTTAAAATTGATATATCAGATATCATGTTTTATTATGGGATGTTGCACCTTCAACTGAAAAACTGTCATAAAGGATTGCGAGTATAGTACTCCTCCAGTCAGATATGGGCACAGCATCACCCCACGGCCATCAAAATCTATCTGGACAAGACTTCGAGGACCCATGAAGCATATGTTTTATAGTTATTTTAATGGATAAAGTAATAGATATATAAATACACTGCAGAAACTTTGGAACCATCTGGAGATTAAAAAAACTAAGGCATGATTATTAAGGATCGATACAAGAGATACTCAGAACATTATATTGTATTACTTACTAGATCCTATCTTTATATGTACCAAAGATTGTGTACGAAGCAAAAAATCTAAAACAAATTCGTGTATAGCTTCAATGTTTGGCCATGATAACGTTGAGGAGACATAGGTCATTCATTTCTAAGAAAAAACCAGCCAAAAAGAAAATCGGAAGTTAGAGAGAGGTCATACACCATGTCGTCCCAATCAAAGAAATTAAGAAAAAAAATAACAACAAAAGCCCCAGATGAAAAAAGAAGAGAGAGATAAAGAAAAACCTAATTAAGATATAAGGGTATAATATATATATATAAGAGAGGTGAATTGAGTACGTACCAAGCATCGGTGGAGTATTCAAAGAGCTTCCCTTTATGAGAGAAGACAATCAAGGCAACCTCGGCATCACATAGGACTGAGATTTCATGAGCTTTCTTCAACAATCCAGCTCTTCTTTTGGAAAATGTAACCTGCCGGTTGATCTTGTTCTCTATTCTCTTCAACTGAACCCTACCTCTTCCCATCTCTCTCTCTCTCTCTAGATGTCCTAACCCTTTCTTTTCTTTGTTCTTTTTTCTTTTCTCTCAAAATAACCCCACTACCGCAACGAAAGAGAGAACCAAAAAACACCAAACCTAGACCTTAAAAAATGAGATGTGAAAAAAAAAACAAAGGAGGAACAAAATTATAAATGTAAAGTTTCCTTATACAAAGCATGCGCGGGTGTTGAGTGGAAAAGAATAGGAGGGTCTACTGTCTAGATGGTGAATGTATAGCGGTGTACAGTGAAATTGGCAGGATCGGGCAAAACCGGAGTGGTTTCTTGAATGTGAGTTGTCGAACTCTCATTGGCTCAGGACTGTCTTGGCTGGCCCGGATTCTAGTGCCTACGCAGGTCACCGTCCTTTTCCTTTCCTTTCCTTTTCGGACGAACTGGGCACCCAATATAGAAATTAAAAAGAAATGGTGACACAGCAGTAAAAAAGTTATGGTAAAATAGTATATTTTTAAATATTAAGTTTAAAACTATAATATTTAATTAATGTCATGTTTTCAACCGTACAATATTGATTAAATTTTAGTAGTTGTCTAGATTATTCCACAACAAATTTTTTTATATCTAAACTTAACAAAAAATAATTCTTATGAGATTTAGTATTTAGTTTGTTAATCTTACATTTAATTTAATTAATTATTTTAGAAAGTAAAAAAATTAATTTTAATAAAATCCAAATAAAGTTCCTTATATTTAAGAATTATATCCAAAATCTTGTTCCATTTAAAAAAACATATAAAGAACCACAAAAACTAAACACAACAAATTATTACATTTCATAATCACAAATAGTCTTAGAAACACAAATATATATATATAAGTATGATAAAATAAAAGTATGTTATTTCTCTAAAGAATTCTCAATTGGTATTATTATAATTGACGAGAACTTCATATTCAAGACTAAATTTACACATGCATATTTGAGTCTATTTTATTATTTTATTTAAATTATTTATATTAAAAAATTTTAATTGATGGTTTGAATCTAATAATTATATATTTTAAAAGTTTTACTATTTTTATATTTTCATTTTAATTTTTGATAAATTAAATAAAAAAATTATAAAGTTGCATATTTTAAAAATTTTGAAACTAAATTTAATACTTGTTAGCTTTAGATCCAAATGTGAAGAAGATGTCTTGATATTTAACCCTTTAACTAATTATAAGACCAAACCGTAAACAAAAAAAAAACCTTGTTAACTTGATCTTTATTCTAACCATGTCTGAAAACGGAGCGAAGATTACGTCACCAGAGAAAACAAATAAACTAGCCATCGTGTCAAGTCGACAGACCGCAGTGCACGCTTTGGTTGTTAAAACTTGAGAAAGAAGAAAAAAGACCACAAAAAAAATCGAGAAGAGAGAAAGTTTCAGGATCAGTGGTCTGACTCTGTACACCATTTACACTTTGGTGTCTTTAAAAGTGTGGTTTTCACCTTCAAAGACACTCAAAATATGTTGGGTATACGACCAAAGTCCCACATTGGTTAGAAATGGGGAGGATCAAGGGTATATAAGGATGGAAAAATATCTCCATTGGTATGAGGCCTTTTGGGTATAGCCCAAGAGCAAATCCATGAGGGCTTAGGCCCAAAGTGGACAATATCATACCAATGTGGAGATATACGGTGTCCGTAATCCTTACAAGTGGTATCAGAGCCATACCCCGGAGTTAGCCATGATGAATGAATTCCCGGAATGCCGAACAAAAGGTGGTGGGCCCTAATTAAATCACGATGTAATCCATGGATCAGCTCTATTGGATAGGCGGTGTGCTCCGGATGCTTCATGGACGTGTCCTGATCTCAACACGGTGAAGAGGAGTTGACCTACAAAGAGCAAAACACGATGAAGTAGAGAGAGAAGTAGAGAATGAAAAATTCTGGTTGGCAGAGAGTGGATGGATAAATGATCATGATCGTTTGAGGAGAGGCTCGGTGGTCCTTTGTTCGAGGGAAGGATTGTTGGGTATACGACCAAAGTCCCACATTGGTTAGAAATGGGGAGGATCAAGGGTATATAAGGATGGACAAATATCTCGATTGGTATGAGGCCTTTTGGGTATAGCCCAAGAGCAAATCCATGAGGGATTAGGCCCAAAGTGGACAATATCATACCAATGTGGAGATATGCGGTGTCCGTAATCTATACAAAATAAAATTAGATTGAAGCTTTACATGGTTTTTCTATTTGATTTGATTTTATATTTTTTAATTGACAAGAATGATTTTTTTTATTACAAATAAATTTATAAAGGTTCATGGGATGTTTTCTTCATTCTTTTTATGTTAAGATCTCAGTTTTAAGATTTAAAAGTTGGATCATGATTTTTCAATTATTATTTTCAGTGACCCGAAAAGAAGTAAGACTAGTAACGCACTATTTTTCTAGAAGGATAATATATTATTCGTTAAATTTAAAAGAAAACTAGGTTGATGACAAATTATCTACCTTTAAAATAAAAATTGTGTTCAGGCTTGGGTTATCATATCAGATCAGGCACATATATCCAATCTATGCATGTCTCACTTTTTTTCCCCATATTTTTAATTAAATTATTTTAAAATAAAATTATCTAATTATGTCATTATTTTTAATAATATTAATATCTTTTATGGTTATATTAGCAATTTTTTTACGTGTGTGTGTGTGATCTCATATAAATATAGAGAAGAATCGTGTTGCGGATGATTTGGACAGGCAAAGAATTATTATAAAAGATGACTTGGTCGTTTGGTTATAGCTTGTTCTTTTTATCATGGTCTTTTTGCTTGATTTGCTTGTGGTTTTAGTTTTGTTGGATAACAATGCTATTATTTTATAAATTAATTCATGAAATTTTAAAATTAACTTAAAAAAATCATAATAATGCTAAATAATTTCTTATGACCTCAATATTTTTTTTTTCATGTTGGGAACTGCAACGTAACTAGATTTATTTTTCAATAATTTATTATGAACTTAATCTTATAAACTCAATATAAAATCAAGTTTAATAAAAATGCTAAAAAATTTCAAGGGTTTTTTTTTGGGTTATCAAACAAATCACATCAATAAAGAAAACTCCGGTCATTTCATCAAGTAAATAGAACACCGAACATTGTTTGTTACAGGCAACTTATTGCGTAATCGTTTACACATCTGTATGCTGACGGATGAGGCAAAGTTGAACAATCACATAATTAAGAGCTACTTATTCATTTCGTTTTGGAGTCCGATGGCAAATTCTTGAATTTTTTTAGTTTCAAAAGCTAAAGCATCCACCCTGGAATGAACCCATTAACATTTTGAGTTGAGGATGTAACAGTCCCTTGATCTGTTTCCACTGGATTGTAACTGTAACAGAAAAGGGAAAGCTCATGGAAAGAACGAAAAAATAGCTGGAGCGGAGCAAACTGACTGATTTTCATTTGAATTTATGCAGGGTAAGTAAGGATTTACATACCCAAACTGAAAAGTACTGTTGTACTGCAAAGGCTCGACCGAATCATATGGCTGAACAGGCTGGAAGCTGTATGGAACATGTTGCTCTCCGACTTTCCATGACAATCGAATTGCTGCAGTAGTTTCTTCCAACTACATATCCAAAATTAGGATTTCAGAGAGTTAAGGCAAAAGGTTCATGTTAAAAGTTTCTCAGAATTCAAGCATTCGTGGATTACTGTTCGTCCATGCACCGTGTGTGTGTGCAAGTGCAAGTTCTGTAAGATCATGAACTGGGTAAATGCTGAGGTTTCAGGTTCCACATCCAGTCAGGTACAGGTATTTGTTCAAAGATTCACGAGAAATGGCAAGTCACTATTATGGGTTTCCACCAATAAACCGTGCATTAGCAACAACCATGTGAAGCATAATCAAGGCTTTACCTTTCTTTTTAATTCATTATTGGTTTCCAGTAGCAGTTCTTCCTGAAAAGGCATGAAATATACACATCATGGGTCATATTCGAAGTATATAGCATGCGCGCGCAAGTGTCTGGTAGTAATAAATCTAGACGTAATTACCTTCCTTTGAAGTTCAGAAAGTTCATCCAGTATAAATTGGGCCTGCAAAAATAATGAATGGCCTAATTAACAGAGTAATTGCATTTTCTAAAACATAACATAACATAACATGCACTTTCTTAGTTTTTCTGTCGTAAGTTCATAGGAATTTAGAGCGAGCACGCACCTCATCAATTCTACTAGGATAGGTTTTGGGTTTTAGGCTTAAATACGATGTTAGTTGCAATTGATATGGACTTGGCCTGCATTTTCCTTTTTTCTAATTTAAGTGGCTGACCTATATCCCTACCATGTAACTCAATTACACTTGTATTTGCACAAACTTCATCAATTTAAATAGCATTAGTACTTAGAAGGACGCAAGCAGCCATCAAGTATATATTTGGGTCTCTCAGCCGTTTTGATTTTTAGAGTTGTGTAGCCACAATTTGTTCGTTTTGGGATGTAGTTTATTATACGAGGGGTTTGTTTATTTGAGAATTTTACATATTTTATATCCCTTTTGTTTCGTAACACATAAAAATATTAATGCTAACTTCGAGATATATGCTTAAGTGTTTTTGGGCTTTTGAGATTTTTCATCGTCATTCTCTCTGTGAGTACAAGCTTGTTGCTCTCATGATATTTAGTAATTCCTTCTAATGCTCTTTAAATTAATGAAGTTTGTGCAAATACAAGTATATTTGAGTTTTGAGTTTAGATGTTGCTAATGTACTCTCTTTGATCTTAGTTAAATATTTGTACCATCTTTCTCCGTGGAATAAACAATTGCTCAAACCATGTAAATATATGCATTGTTTTATCTTTTATGTTTTTTCAATTTTTGTAATATTGACAAAAAATTTTGTTTTAAGATGCTATAAAAATTTACATGGTATTCATATCTGACAAGATAAAAAATAAAATAAAATAAAAAATAAAATACACAAGAATTTACATGGTTTATCCAATTAATTATATCTATAGACAATTATATAAAAATTTTACCAAGTAAAGTAGAAATGATAACCTCTCTGTACTAATAAAAAAAACAGCTTAAATCTCTTTATTAATAAAACAAAACACTTTATTTATTTTTTTATAAATACTTAATAATTTTATGGGATTATATTTCCTTTCTTGCTCTTCTCTTTTTCTCTTTTGTGGTGCATCTTAAGACTTAGATGCATTGTCTGTTTATAGATAAACATCAATATAAAAAACAAAAGACACCAATTAATGTTGCAAGTGGCACCAAATTGATGCTCGATATTGTTTACTCTAAGAACACGAATTATTGTCCGCCTGGCTCTAATAACAGATATGCTAATAATTTTAGGAGCTTAGAAAATAATATTAAATTATTTAATAGATTTTTTTAAAAATTTTGAATTTTTGAATTAAAATAATTATTTAATATAATATTAAAATTTTATTTATCAAGAAAGCTTCCATAACTTTAGATATGAGAAAGTATTAAGAAGTAATATAAAACTATTTATAGTTTTAAGCTTCAATAATTATTTATTATGATTTTTCCATCGACTTTAACTGTAAATTAAAATAGTTATTTAACACGGAATAATAATAATGTTAATGGTTATATATATTAAATACCTTTCTATTCCTGATTTGCTTCAATGACGAATCAAGCTGATCCTCAAGCTGGTCAAGCTCCATAGTGCCCAAATTCCCTAAATCCTCCCCAAGAACATTCCTACAAAAGTTGAAGTTTAATGAATGAGTACTTATGCAGGTTGCCTTACCAAAAAACAGGAAAAAAAAATTATGATTGCTTGCAAAATTCAATAAACTTTAATATTTATACAAATCAATCAAGCATGGCATCTACGTTTTTGGGTGAACTGGTATCGTGGTATATATTACCTTTGAGAACGCTGTAGCACGTCCACTCTCGCTTTTAGCTGCAAGTATTCCTGGTACTTGTTCTGCTTATAACATTCCAGCTGTTAAACTTAGTTTCATAGATCATAGATCAGCCAAGAAAATGCTATTAATCAACCAACATAACAGCTGCTGGACAGTTCAGGTCTAAAATTGGACGTTTTCCCCTGTTCTCTTTGCCAGGCTCTTAGAAGAGCAATATCAAAGAAGGACTCTACTGAATTTCATAATACAATGTACTTCAGGGGAGTGATGGTTAGATAATCAGAAATCCACAGTACTTTGAAATGCTATAAAACTTGACTTGGACACCCATACCGTGCGAATGACACTTTCCAGTGACAGACACCACCATGTTTTCACCAGAAGATGATCTTTGAGTTACGAAAAAAAGACAAAATATTTAGTTACCTGCGTCTCCTTTTCAGATTGGCCCCCTTCCAGTGCTCCATAACTGAACCTTTGATATTTTTCGATTGTCGCGGCCATGCTGGAACAAATGCAGAAAACAGATGATAAAGATAAATTTCAATGAATGAAATGAAGTCATTTAGTTACTACAAATTCGCGATCCTGGATAAATTTCATTACGCAGAAGAGATGAAGTGAAAGACAGACAATTAAAGGAAAAGGATTCGGCCTCCAAGCAACATGGTTTTTTTTTTTTTTTCAATCACCTCCGACAAAGCTTTTTCACCTTGGAATTATTCTCTTCAGTTTGTGAATCCGGAAAAGAGATTTTGAATTTTGTTTTTAATATTTTAGAGATTATATATATATATATATATATAGCCTCGACTGGCATTTTAATTTTTTACTATAAAACTATCACGACACCAACATGTATTCTATCGAGGCCACAAACAATGAACAGTTCAGGATTACCCTAGAAGCACCATCGGAGTTCAAAAAATCCGATCAGGGGACGAAGGCACCCACACCACTAATCTCTCTCTGAGATTATATTCCGAGTAAGATATTTATCAATCGTAATTAAAATTATTTAATGTCACAATAGGCATGGAATGAAGCTACTGAACACATGGGCGGTTTTAGTTTTTAGATTAATATTTTATTGCCTGTATAGGATTTAATTATATGATAATCAAATTTTATCTATAATTGAAAAACTAGATTTTGATCCAATTAACATTATATAAGATTTCACAACACTTTGGTTTTTTAATTATCCATTTTTTCTTTGTACTCCTGTTATTAAAATATATATGACGTTCCTAATGCTTGAAAGTATTTGTGTTTTAATTTGTTTCTTCGCAGACGACACATAATCTTGCTAGCTCTCCAAAACAACAATTCCTTTTTCGACCCAACTCTGCCATGTTTTGATATATTTCGATTAATAAAGTTTTATATTCCTCCTTTGTTTTATCCAGTAGATTTCTTTTCATCCAATATCGAGGTTTGTAAGATTTAATTGGGTTTCAATAATGAAGGAGATGAGAAAAGCCAAGTTTCCATACTATTCTATTGTCGGTGTGTGGCTTTACACCTAATGGTAGCATTGTATGTACTAGGAAAAAACTCTAGGCTTGTTTCGGAACTCGTTTAAAATCCTTTTAAAAAAAATAATATTTTTTTAAAATTATTTTTTATTTTTTGAACAATTTTAATATATTAATATTAAAAATATTTTAAAAAAAAATATTATTTTAATATTTCTAAAAAAAAATTATTTTTTAAAATCAATGACTACAACACTCTCATCATTTCTTAACAGACCCATCAAGATTTCACTCTTATTAATGCACATGATTGTTCTATTCTATTTTTTTTCATTTGACTTGCTTGTTTTATTATCCTCGTTATGCATTAATGATTTTATTATTTGTTTTATTATCCTCATTATTTTAGACGAAGTTGTCTCCTACAATGGACACAACACTATTGTTCTTAAAACAAGTTAGCATTTTGTTGGAATTAAGAAATATTGTACAAAGATAAAGGCAAGAATAACAAATACTGCAAATGACACCATTGTTACAAATGAGAGAACAAAAGGTATTTAGAACACGATTATCTGCATAAGAAGCCCCTGCACACGGGCCTAATTATAATGGCTAGTAGAAACATTAGAGAGGACAGCCTTTGCAAACATGCATTGAGGCGCATCTTCGGGTGTCTAATGATGTAGAGTGATAAACCAGTAACAATTTAAAAAATTTGGGCTATGATAAATACATTCCAATTCCACTATTTTTGTTCCCTCGAACAAAAGCAGTATCGATATTTTGATATAAGAAGGTGAAAAGAATATTAAAAAAAATTATATTGTGTTCATCTACATTGGTTGAAAGTCAAGAACTCTTATTCAAGAATTATATCCTCGCAACTCCTGGCACCCAACTGATTAATTCAGCTATTTGACACAGATGAGTTTTAGAAAAAGGCCATAACCCTAAGTTACCGTGTTACGTGAATGACAAAAATATAGGGATTGAAGTTGAACTGCATTGAAGTCAGATTTTAATTCAATTTGTTATATGATATATTTTATGACCAATTAGTTTAATATTTTCTAAAATTTTCATTTTGTATCTGAATCTTCATATTTGTGTGTGTGTGTGAAAATCTAGTTTTATGAAAATCATAAACTCGCATAATCAAATCCATTTAATTAAGAATTATGTTCCAAAAAAAAGTTAAATGAGATTCAGCAGTACAATTAACTTACTTTAGATTCAGAAATCCAAATTTAAAGAAACTGATAAATTAATAGCTACCAAATCATTCACAGTCTGAATTGATTTTCTTATAGCAACAGCCGCAAGGGAAAATAGTGAAAACCTACTTTAGACAAACACTGGTAGTTTTAAGTTGCTGTGAATCAGAAACTTACAAGAAGTAAATGTTCTAAAATTAAGAAGGGGAAGCAAGAAAGATTGGGGGGGCGACTGATATCTAGAAGTCTTCAACACCTGGACTTAAATCAAATGAAATCAGGAAAGTTTCTCTAATATATATGATCACCATTGAGTTGCATTTAATTTATAGGAGGAAAATATAAAACGTGAAATTTAACCATGGCTTGGCAGCTTGCCTCTCCTCTTGGACCCTGAACCCGCATTTCCAAGAACGGTTTAAATACGAGTGCAGAGACAGTACAAAAGCAGCGAGGAGACTGGAAGGACTAGATTAAAAATATTAACCACGAGACAGTACTTAAAAATTCATTTTTCTTCAAGATAAGAAACAGTTGATTTGTCACCATATGCCGAAGTATGTACGTGCGTGCGTGGTGAATTCCAAGCTGCACGACACCTGAATTTCTTTTTATGTAATGGTACTCTGGAAATTCATATTCATTGAGAGAGAGAGAGATAATTAATTGCACTACTTGTTCTAGAGAAATGAAAAAAAGAAAGAAAGAGGAAAAACGTTCTGCTGGTGAAGAAAGAAGAACTGAAACCTTTTGATCCCTTGAAAGTCTGCATAAGAGGATTCTTCTTATAACTCAAGATCTTCATAAATATATAGACACCTAGCTATCTCAGTATCTAGACATAAAGATGCCTAGAAAAATAACATCTACCTCCAATTAATAAAGATCGGCCGCCTATACATAAATATATATATATATATATTCTTAAAACACGAAAAAAATAATAAGAAAATCCATCGCCAGAAAGTCATCACCAAGAACTAAGGTCGCCAAACAAAATATTAAAACACTTGTCTACTGGAAAGGTTTTTTTTAAAAAAAACATCGAAACGATATTATAAGAGACTGGAAAGAAGAGAGATTATACTTTGAAATATGAATTTATAATTATGTTTAATTACAAGGGGGGTTACGTACTTGGAGCTGCTGCAGAACTCAAACAGCTTGCCACTGTTGGAGAAGATGATGAGCGCAACCTCAGCATCACAAAGAACTGATAGCTCATAAGCCTTCTTAAGCAACCCATTCCTTCTCTTAGCAAATGTTACTTGTCGATTTATCTTGTTCTCTATCCTCTTCAGCTCTACCCTCCCCCTTCCCATGTTTCTTGTTACTATTTTTTATTTTTCTTTTGATTTCTTTATGATTTAATACCAAATATGGATCATCTAGATCTTGTTTACCTTGCTTCTTCTTCTTCTTCTTCTCTCTAGGGCAAGGATGCTTTCTTTACTATTATTTGTGAAGGTGGTTCGTAGCCAGGAACAGTTTGCTACAGTAAAGGAGTACTTTTACTAAAATAGACAGGAGGGAAGGGAGGTTAATTAACCTGTGGGGGCACTTGCCTTTTTATTAAATTTTCTTGGATTTTTATTTTTATTTTCAACTTTTTAGCATTAATTGATTGGGTTTAAAAATGTATTTGGCACTGTAGAGGATTGTTATAAAATTACATCTTAAAAAAATCTAAAAAGAAAATCAACCTCGCTCTAAGTTTGATACAAGGCTTTCCAAGTCAAGGTTAAGAATAATCCAAATACCATTTTTTATTAAAATAAAAAGAAAAATCAGAATAGTAATCTCAGCATTGCTATTTAAGCATCAATTCTTTGAGCTTATCTTCCACTGTTGAGTTGTTTTTCCAACCCCTTTAGCATTTTATCTATATTTTGCTGCAAACTGACTCCACATGGTCACCACTGTACCTTTTAGCATCCACGACAGTACGCGGTTGCTACGTGTCGACGTTAAAGCAATGAAGGCCCCCCACTACTAAGTTTCTTTTTCTTTGACGATGAAACCTTTATCAACTTGTCGTGTACGCTCCAGTTATATGCTCAACGAGTTATATTTCAAGATGTTTTTAAAAATTATCAGTTTTAATTTTATAAATTTTAAAATTATTAAATATTTATATAGTTATTTAATTTATATTTTTAAAATTAATTAAATATATATAAACTGATTTAAACATCTTATTAATAAAAAAAATTATACCAAGTTAGTTATTTTTGGGTTTTTGAAATAGTAATAAAAGTTAGTTTTTTAAATATTTTTTATTTTAAAAGATATTAAATTAATTTTTTCATTATTATATCAAAATTATTCAAAAAAATTAAAAAAATATTAATTTTTTTAAGTGTTACCCAACTACGGTGTCAAGCAATCACTTTATATATTACTTTGTGTTTCAATCAATTTAAAAAAAAAATATAAGTGTTTTTTATGTTGTTATTAAACTCAGTATACAAGTTCAAACTTGAAGATTCCTACCAGAGTTTTTATTTTTTAAAATTATTATTTATTTAATAAAATAAACAAAATTCACACATAAAACCAAGAATCAACTCAAAATTATGATATTTTCTATGCTAAAATCCATCATGATAGTAAAAGAAGATTTAAAATAAAACATTCAAACAAAGCTATAGTATCTTTTATATGGTTGAAGAAAGCAAAATTGATAGATTTGATAAAAATGTACTAAAAATCTTTTAAAAAATGTGAATTTTATGTTAATTAAATATTCACAATTTTTTTATATATTAGGCATACATTAATATAAAAAATAAAGTTAAAGTTCTCAAAATAATATAATATTATATGTGGAAGATGCCAAAACTAAACAAAAAAATAAAATGAAATCTAATTGATTTCATATAAAACAATATCACAAAAAAAAAAAAGTTAGGGGCAAGCCTAGCATAGATGGCCTAGCATGTCTAGGCCCTTGTTTTGTTTTTATATTCAAGGGATAAGATTTATTTTTTAAAAAAAAGTAGATAACTTGTAATTTATTATTTAGGATTTGACCACCACGAATGTGTCAAAAAAATTAATGGAGATGGAACTTGGGATCTAGGAGTTTATTCTCTCTATAGTTTCAAGTTCGAGTTTTTAGTTGCTCATATGATAGTCATTGAAGGTTTACATAATCGTTAACTTCAGGACCCATGAGATTAATCGTGGTGCACGCATGTTGGCCCAAATACCCATGTTAATCTAAAAACAAATCAGTGGAGATGACTCTTAGGCATAGAAATTTATTTTTCAATTATTTTTTATCTAAAAATACTCTAAAAATCCAAGTAAATTCATTGATGACATTAAATACCTCAAAATAGGATAAAAACCAAAAACCAACCAAAAACTATCATCTCAAAATAGGATAAATTTATTATAGTGAGTTATTTATCTTCAAATAAAACTTATTAACACTGTATCAATCTTTATGGTAGCTAGAATCTATACTAGCTTATCACCTTCTTTTTTTATTGTTTTTTTTATAACTTTCTCATTCCACTGTGTAATTACATGCTTGATATAATTAGTTCAAAATATTAAATGCTGAATTTTTAAGTTTTCATGGGTCAACTTTTTGAAATAGAACAGAAATATAGAATTTTACCTGATTTAATATTTTTCATCGTCATCAAGATGCAAACTGTACAAGGAATTAAAAACAAAGGACATTATTCTCTATCCACCCATGACCAACTGACACATGTTTAATTGAATGGCATATACAGTAGAATTCATCTGGGATTTGCCAACCAATATTTGAAGCAATAAGTTTTCTCAATGGGATCCTTCGAATTGAATCGAAGGCTCATGGAAAGACATGCCAAACCCCATGCTGCTAGTATTGGAGACAATTAAACTAGGGTTTTCCATTTCCGCTCTCACCAGTACTATGTAGTGTAAATTTAGGATTCAATAATCAATCGCTTTAGGTCTATGAGGAAGAAAAACTAGATTTTATGGATATATCTGAACTCACACTATCTTTTGTAAGAGATTTGAAAAATTAATTACCGGCATAGAAATGTTAGTTCCCGGGATTACACCACATGAAAGACAATCTTGCCGAAGAAAATACTTTCACCGATAATTACCAACGAACATAAAATATTTCTTACTAATATTTCATGGTTTTCGAGGGAAATTAGGTTCACCAAAAAATACAGACTGTTTTTTTTTTTTAATAATTCTAGAATTTTCTCCGCTAATGATCAGTGGTTTTATTCCCAATTCTATTTTCTTTAAAAGCAGCAAACCTTGTTTAAAAGGAGAGCGCCAAGAATCTTCATTTTAGATTTTTCTTTCCCTCTAATTAAATTAGCCCAGAAGATCAATGTTTTTAATTCCATAAACTTAATGGCTTTTAAAGAAGATATCCCTCTTTATGTGATGCTTAAATATTTATCGATACAATCTTAATTTTCTTGAAAAGCTTACCCTTCTCATCGTATCAAAATCTATCCCATTATTTACTCTTCCATGTCCATCACTAAACTAGCTAAATTTACCTAACTGCAGTACTAGACTTCTTCTATGTACTATGAACCACCTGGAGAATTCAATCTCTACGTCATCCAGATCGAAAAGGAATCTAGAAAATGAGCAACGAAGGGCTATATTTGAGTCCTTGCTAAAGCAAAGTCGGAATGGAAAGCAAGTAGAGTCTCTGAAAAAGTTATTGCCAACATATTTTCAGTATCAACATGGACTGTCCGTCGAATTTGGCAGCAAGGACAAGCTTATCAATCTAATGGTTTAAGAGCTGATGTATCGTCTTAAAAACCGGGACGACTGGACGCAAAAGGATTGCAATTGATTTTAATTTCGTATCTGAAACTCCATTGCGTCGTCAATCAATTCTCTCTCTCTCACTCTCAAAAGCCTTGAATGTGCCAGCACATCAACACTATATGTAGACGAATCAACGAAGGTGCTCTTAGGCCACATTCAAATGCAATGAAGCCTCATGTAACAGAGGCAAATAAAAAGGCCAGGTTAGAATTTTGCTTTTCCGTGCTTGATCACTGTAGTCTGAACAGCACGCCTGTGTTCATGTTTAATTTTATTTCAATTGATGACAAGTGATTTTACATGTCAGAGACCACATAAAGATATTATCTCCTCCCTAATGGAGTTGAGCCTTTTGCAAGCTGGCAAAAGGAAAAGTTTCATTACCAAGATCATGTTTCTAGCTGCTGTAGAACGCCGTCGATATGATCCAATGTGCAATGAAGAATTTTCAGGAAAAAACTGCTATTTTCCTTTATATATAAGGATCCAGCAAAGCGTACTAGCAGAGATTGTTGTGAAGGAACCTTGACAAGAACCATTCTTTCTGTCGATCATGTTTAATTCAGAAGGTTCTCCCGGTTATTAACTGGCCAAGATGCTATGGCAGTGGAACAATTTTCATCCAACAAGGTAATTAAGGCTGCATAGTGATCCAAGTGACATGGAATTCCTTGAAGAAGAGATAAAGCTGGGTTTGATAAATATTCGACTTTGTTTTTGTTTTATACGTACCCCTAGTAGTCCTGAATTGAATGTGTTGGGACCTGGGTTTTCTCGAGCCATTCAGTCTTTACAACAACAAGAAGCTCTTACAGAAATTTATGAATTAGTTGCTTCCATACAAAAAGCATTTGATGAATTATCACCGCCAGAAGCTCAGTTATGTTTTTTCGACACTGCAAATGTGTATGAGAGAAATTATAAAAGTTCTAGGAGGTAATAAATATTATACACTGCCAAACACGAACAAAGGGAGGTTAGAGTTTGATATATATTCAAATAGAAAGTGATCAAAGTCTTGTGCAAGAATCCTTGAGCATTTAGGGTGGTGTTTAATTATTATTTAATTACAGAAAAAACAAAAATAATGAGAATAGTTGAAAAGACAAAAGATATAAAAATAAATATTTCTTAAATAATTTTGAAAGGAATTTCCGGTACTTCTAAAATATAATGTATACAAAATTTCAAAAACAATATTTTTTTATTTCTAAAAAAATATATTAAAAAAAATTAATTTCAAAATAATTTAACTAAAATATATAAAAATAAAAATAATTATTATGTAATATTAACACCTAACATGTGGTCAACTTAGGCATGGTTTAAGTCATAGAGTAAGAGTATTATCCCGGTTTAATTCTATTTAAAAAAAAATAAAAAAAAATATTATTTTAAAAAAATATTTAATAAATTTTATCTCAAGTCAATCAGGTTGACACGGGTTTTTGATAGAGTTAAATCAATTCAATCATTTAAAAAAAAAACTAAATTGATCTAAACCCCAATTGATCAGGTTTTATAATTAGAATTATAGTAAAAAAATATTTAATTATATTTTTAAATATATAAATTTGATAATAATTCATTTATATTTAGGATAAAATAATTTTTTTAGATTCTATTATTTCCTGTTTAATTGTTTACCATTAAATAAATAAAATACATATATAATATATAATCAGCATGTTTTATATATCACCACTAAATATAATTTTATTTTTGTATCATTTTCTTCTTTATTTTCAAAATACTTATTATTTTTATCATTTCTATCCCTGGATAATAATTAAAACCCACCTAAAAGAATACAAAGAAGCAAACATTAAACCCCACCTCAGAGACTAGAAAGGAGCTTTGAGTGCTGTGGAATTGTTTTCGTTGAACTCGTTTCAGATATTTAATATTTTGGCTACATAATATTTTGTATTATGTATAATGTTAAACTTGTAGACGGAATTATTATTTTTTCCCCTTTTTTTCTTACTCTTGAATACATTATTCAATTTTATTTTTGTTTTTAATAAATTTAGAATACAATAAAGAGTGAAAATCTCACATATGCAGTCATTAAGCTGGATTAATATTGATATGTAGTTTTGCTGCATCCATTTCAATACAAGTACATCGCAAATACGAAATGGCGGTCCATTTTATTTCTTGTAAAATGAGAAATTACAGAGTAAATTTTATTTATTGCACTATTTATATATTACAATAATAAAATATATTAATATTTATCTATTTTTGAGTACAATGATTGTTTTTTAACGGATTTTTTTTGAAAATATATTAAAATAATATTTTTTATTTTTTATATTAAAATATTAAAATAATTTAAAATTT
>SRLM01000574.1:950217-1156327 GCA_015708895.1 Populus ilicifolia
AAATTACATATTTTTATGCTTGATATAATTTTTTAAAATGTATTAAATTCAAGGGAATATAAAAGCAGGAATACAAAGGTATGGATTTCATTACTATTTGATTTTTTATTTTAAAATTCATTTTTTTCTACCTACTTTCTCTTTTTAACCTTCACAGTCCTTATAAGTTGTAAAAAATCAATTTTCATTCATTTATTTTTTATATTTTAAATATAAATTTATGAAATTTCATTTATAAAAAAATTTATTAATTATCATCAATTTTAAATATTAAAAACATCACTCTTACTATTAACTAGTTTCAGTTCATAAAAAGATTTTGATGGTGATTATTTTTAACCTTAATATTATCTTGAAAAAATATATTAAATTTGAAAAAACAAAATTTACCTGATTTTATATTCTTGATTTGATTTTATATTCTACTTGATAAGTTAATTTCTTTAATATTATAAGAGTGTTATTTGAATATTTTTAGACAAAAAAGATTAGAAAATGAATTTCAAACCCACAAGATAAACCATTAATTTTTCAGCCATCATTAATGATCGGAATTCATTGAGCACTGTCTGTCTTATTTTGTTTATATATATATATATATATATATATATAAAGAGCACAAGATCATACGTTTCTAAAACAAAAAAGAAAAAGTCCAGGCAGGAAAGTTTGGATTGAAGTTCCGCAAGCCCGGGTGTTTTTGAAGGCCTGGACACGCCGTGGCCATCCAGGCAGGCGCGCGTGCCATTAGGTGAAAGAGGCTTCTCTTTTGGAGCCTCAGACAACACTTGTACAGTTAAATGCCCTGTAGCTGCTCTTTGCTTCCATCAAACGTCTGAATGAATGGGTCTTGGTGGTTGCATCATTATTTAACAGATCAATATTCAAAGCCCTCGGATTATCTCAACAATAAGATGTTATTTATGTTTTTATTACTTTTCTAATTAATCTTGATTTCTAATTATTTTTTTATTTATTTCTGGATTTTCTAGCTAGGTCTGTTTTTACTTGTACATAAACAATTGATGTATTTTTTTTATCATATTATTGAATTGTAATTTAAAAAAAATATCAAAGTTTCTTTTACTTATTTTTCTATAGTTTAATTAATATCATAACCTTAAAGACCCTAACTAATGTTAAATTATTTTTCAATTTAATTCATCCTATCAGCCTTATGCACCTTCCTTGTTAGAGGTCCCTCACTCACGTCCTTGACTTGAGGCACGTTGTGTAGATACCAGGTTAAGTTTTGCTTCTCCTCTTTTAGCCTTCAATTTGTGGTTTGCAATTGCTTTGGACTTGACCACGTTGCTCACACAGGCTTTCTGATAATCTCTTTGAATATCGAGCATCAGATATCAATATATTATTTTTCTGCTGGAAAAGGAGGTGAAGAGTTCATGCTTACATGATTCTGTTATAAAAGACAAACTAAAATCTGTCCGAATTTAACGTATCTTGAAGTAGCCAAAGAGAGAACCTAGTTAAACTACATTGTGCAAGATCCAAGTATATATTATTTAATTTGATTGAATATTCTGAACCCAGTCTCGACGCTACCTAATAATTCAGTTAGATGGGATCTATTGGGAGACCAAAAATATTAATTTGATGTTTTTTTCAAAGTAACAAAATATATTAAAATTAATGCATGTTATCACGCAGTAACAAATGCCATAGTACTTCACGCTGAGATGGCTACAGATCGCAGTCTCAATTCTCAAAGGTTGGATTTTTTTGAGGCAAATTGTGGTATTGATGATTCAGAGAAGATTAGAGTTAAAAAAGGAGGGCCATCCTATTTTTGTCGCTTCAAATGTTTCACTGTACAAAATGGACAACACCTTGTGACCTTATAGTGGAAACTGTAATGATTGTCCAACTAGAAGGGCCCAGACTTCTTGTGGGCTGATGATGACACCTACCACGCGTGCACCTTAGGTTGCTGCCCACATGAATGCCCTTCGAGCTCCAAGTCCAGCACCCAGGATGGGTCAGTAAAAAAGAAATGGACCGAGTCCATATGGGCTAACCCAATGTCCCGACACAGAGAGAGAGAGAGAGTCGTTTCCACTTCACATGCGGATATCTTATCCTCTCTAGCTGGTTTTTTTTATAGATATAAATTAATGTAGATATTTTAATCAGTTATATGATTTTGAAATTAATAATTTTATAATAATCCTAAATTAGTAAAAATTTAACTATTAGTTTTTGAAAAATAAATTAAAAATCCAATTACATTCTTAAAAATTTTTAGCTCGTTCTTTCACACGGAGGAGCGTGCTGTCTGGCAAGTGCATTGCAAAAGGGGTACCTGAATTCCAAAACGACAAGCAAGAAAAATTACGATGGATCATTTTCTTTTTTCTTTTTCAAGGGAGTCCAACGAATGCCCTGGAATCGGAGCCACTAGGTGAGGTATGTGTTCGACCCCTCTATTAAAAGACTCAAACCTCAACTCTTGCATGAAAGAGGCAAACTAGATATTTCTGGGCCATACTGTCGCATTTGTTTTTTTTACAAGCAATAAAAGACCAGCTAGAGTAAAAAAATCATAACTATCTTAGGGAATGTTTGATGCTATATTTTAAAAAAATTTAATTTTTTTATTTTTTTTAAATTAATATATTTTAAATATTTTTAGATTATTTTAATATGTTTTAAAATAAAATCTTTTTAAAAAAAACCCGCAACTATATTTTTAAACATTCTATTAACCTCTATTTTAAAGATTAAGTAGTGTTCATACTGGATCATTTACCGTGCTATTGCTGCATTGGTGGAATCATTTTTTTTTTTTGATATTGCAAAACAATTAGGTATTGCTAACTAATTTTCAAGAATCAAAGATTAAATTGTGCATTAATCTGATTTGACTTCCTTAATCAGAGTTATTAGAATCAATTTTAAACATTAATGTTGAAGAATTCTAAATTAGTCAACATTAAATAGTAAAATTTAAAAACTTAATTTAAAAAAATTAAGTTAACTTAAGTTAATATATCAAACCTAAATTAAAAAATTTAGATAATTCAATATAAAATAAATAAAAAATATGAAGTTCAATTCTTCATCGATCTATTATTTAAAAAAAAAATTAAAAATCAATTAAAAAAATAAAAATAAAAATTAAATCAACTCGTTCAACCCTTAACTCAAATCATGATATTGATTTACCTCATAAAAAATAAAATAAATTATAAAATTGAAATTTTCAATCAATTTAAATATTAAATTATAAAATTTTTAAAAAATCAATTATAATTTTTTTTGAAAATACTCAAACTAATTAAGTTAATCTGTTAAATTTATAACTTGCATTACGATATTAAAATAATTTTATAAAAAATAAAATAAAATAAATTAGAGATTTAATTTTAATAAATTTAATGTTAAAAAGTAAAAAAAAGAAAGTAATTCAACTAACCGTGCTTTCACCAGCTCAATCAATTAATTTTTGTTAATGATGTAATATTCCAAATAATTATAGAGTGAGTTCCAAGTTCTCAAAATAAGTGTGGGGTCTACATAATTCTCCAACTCTATGATGATGGCATTCAAGCTAGCGAAGGTAAGCTTGTAGTAAATTACCATATATAACCCCATAGCCAACATACTCGAAAGCCGATCCCCACTGATACATATTGGAACGCTAGAATCCAAGGAAACACTGCTCTTAGCTTCCCACCATCCCCAACCGAACCTCTGGTTTTCACAGTCAGAGAAGGATAAAAGCATGTTTCCTCAGTGCCCCACTTCACTTCTAAAAGACTAGAAAGCACAAAATTCACATCAATGTGGGTCTCTCCCAGAAACACTCTTCATCATATAATGTTACTGACAGTGGCAAAGCGATTAATTGATTGTTATAAAGCTACACCTCTCCCACCACTCTCAATCATTTCTAAACCGTTCCCTCTATTCTACAAACACACATAGCACACTCCCTTCTCCCATAATAATTCTTTTGCCGTCAATGCCTTTCCATATCCTGTGGCATTAACTTCCAAAATCAACTTTCCAGCCACATATTAGCAATCCCTCAATATTTCTCAACCATGTCCATCACCGGACTCTCATCAGACACCAGTAAACCTTACAAGAAGTCCTTGCATCGGAGAAATGATTCTGACGAGCTTGGTGTATTTGAGGCAGCAAGGTACTTCTCGGGATACAATGAAGCAGGTGCAGGCTATAATGGTGCAGTTTACACACAGAAAGTCATGAGAGAAGATCATAAACATTCTTGGAGGGGAGGAAGAGTGAGCCTAGATGTACCAATGAGGAATCCACTACCTCCTCATCTCCATCAACATTCTCATACAGTGGAGAAGCAAATACTGAAAGAGAAGAAATACAAACAACCAAGCTCTCCAGGCGGGAGACTAGCCAGCTTCTTGAATTCTCTCTTCAATCAAACAAGCTCCAAAAAGAAGAAATCAAAGTCCACCACGCAATCAATGAAAGATGATGATGAGAGCCCCGGTGGTAGGAGGAAAAGGAGGAGCAGCGTTAGTCATTTTCGAAGCTCAGGCACTAGTACTGATACAAAGTCTTTGTATTCTTCTTCAAGTTCTGGTTTTATGACACCCCCTCCTTATACACACACTCCTACAAAGGGCTACAAGGAGTTCAGAAGCTATTCAGATCACAGGCAAATAGTTTCCCTGCCAAAGCAGAATGGGATTGTGAAGTCCATAGCCTTCCGAAATGAGATATTGGATGATAAAAAGAACACAGATTTATCTTGGCTGGAAGAGAAATATAAATTCAATGATGGGTTCTCAGGTCAGAAAGTACCCAGGAATCATGGTAATCAACATTTAGAGAAGGACAGGACTTGGGTTGACCAGTATCCATCAGAGGCAAAGGAATGTAGGAAGTTCGATGAGGTGGATGATGGAACTGAGAGTGATTCAAGCTCTGATTTGTTTGAACTGCAAAACTATGACGTGGCCGGTACCTACTCAAATGGTCTGCCTGTGTATGAAACAACGCATATGGATAGCATCAAAAGAGGAGCAGTACCAATTTCCAATGGAACCCTATGAGAGACTATTGTACATTTTCCTATTGTACATTTTCTTTTGTTGATCGGTTATTAATTGATGATATTACTATCATAAGCTGTGAGAAGAATATTGTCAAACTGTCCTATCTTAGATTTTACCTTTTCTTTTCTTTTTGCTTCCTGCATGTTTCTATCTTCTCTCAATTCTTTTCCTTTTATCTCTGTGTGTACAGTATGGAATGATTATTTTTCTTTCTTTTTTTCTCTTGCTTTGGTGTAAAGTCCACTATTGGAGTGGCTTGCTTAGATTGTGCCATGTTCTGTGATTTTCCACTAATACCGCGGAGAAACAAGGCATGCATTATCAATCCATGTGGCCTGTATCTTTTACCCTTTTGACTTCGGAGCTTGGACATGGAACCATAATTGATAAAAGCATCGATGAGTAACACTTTCCCTTTTCTACCACTTGTGTTTTAAGCAAAGGATTTAAATTACAGGTAAAAATGGCTATTCATCCATGCCATGTCTTGCGAGAATCAAATGATAGTAGCCATCCAACTGACAGTTTGTCCTGGAGCTTGAACAAAGTTCACCAGTGTGGTTTATTGACTAAATTATATAAAGCTATCTTGAATTTTGGATTGAATTGAACTTGATTTTTATATTTTAATAGAAAGCTAGAGTTTTTCAAGCCTTAAAAATTACTATCCTAATAAAAAAGAAATTACAAAGAAAAAAATTATGGTTTCTCAAGCTTTAAAATTGCAATTCAAATATACAGAAAAACTCTAAATAAATTGATAATTTTGAAAGTTAATAACCTTTAAACTAATTTTTTTATAATAAAAAAATAACATATAATCTATTCAAATATTATTGAAATTAACCAACATATATAATTAACACAAAATCAGATAAAAATTCTAAAATATAACTGGGAAATGAATATGAAAGTAACTAATAATTTTTTTTTAAAAAATAAAAACAACATATTTAGGGCTAATTTAGGCGTGTTGATTTCTGAACTTAGCAGGCACTCACCAACTGACCCTACAAGAGACAAGGCATGTGGAATGCCTTGGAAAAATTCAGATCCAAAGATCAAATTAGAAGTTAATTATATTTGTTTTTGTCAAAGAACTTGTTTGATGTGTCCGGACTTCTTCGAAGAGTTGAACTTTCAACGCATCTGGCGTCAGTCATATGTGGTCTAATGAAAAAAGATTTACTTTTTAACAAAAAAATAATTTGAGAACTAAAAAATAGAAGAAGTTCGAGAGCTTAAATTTAGTTCGGCCTAAAATTAGCCCCCTCTGTTCTATCATCGGTGCATCTGTCTAGCTTAATCACATAGGAAATAGAGGTGGGAACTCAATTCGGTACAAGGATTCTATATCTATCTGTATTTAAAGTATCTGGAATATCCAACCATATATTAATTTCTATATATTTGATCTACATGCGATGGATCGAAGGGCCATTTTATCCAAATATGAAAGGAATATATAATTATTTAGATTACAATGTGTTTGCATTAAAATTGTGGACGTGAATTTCCAGTTAGTATACCCTATATATATATATATAGAGCATGTCAAGGGAAGCACTACTGCATCACGTTAGAAAAGGATGAGTGAGTCTTAATCAAGTTTACCCGACTATATAATTAAATGAACAGAAATTTTTCACGTGGACTCAATGATTGATACAGATTGATTATATAGTTAATCAATTTTATGTTTATTTTCTATAAAATATTTACTAGAATATTGATCAATATGGAATATTTTATTGAAAAAATGATTAACATAAATAATTTATACTCAATTTTTAAATTTAATTTATTTATTAAAAAATATTTACAAATCATGAATTTAGATTTATAAAAAATTTTACAAATAATAATTTACTAGCCATAATCCAACAATGTCAACCATCATTGTTATTTTTTTTTATTGTTGCCACCACTCCATGCCTCCACCACCATTTCCATTGATATTGTCGCCATGGCAGCCAACCACCCGCACCATCACAACTGCACCCCATTTCTGTAACCACCAACACAATTATTATATCATCATAACACATTGCTATTATTATTATATTATGATCTTTACATCATTACTTTATAAACATTTTTTCAGTATTTTCTAAAATACTTTTCACTCTTAAAATATTTCACATAAAATAAACATCCCCTAAAACAATCCTTTTGTATTCGAGAGCAGATTGCCTAGTTGAGATAGCTGATTAATTAAATATTTATCGAGTGTTGATCAGATCTAGAAGCGAGGGGGTATGCGTGTGCGATATATAGACCATAGAGCACAAGTTTGGCGCTAGAGAGCGATATTGATGAATGCAAGGATAGCCTCCAGAAAGAATGCTACACGGAAATGATGTACTGGAAGCACCGGAGAGTTAAAGCTCATAAGAAGGCATGAATTTGAAGGGATCATGCAAAGCATGTCTCTAGCTAGTGGACGGAGGGCCCGAGGACGTGCATTTTCCCCAAAGAAAATGTACATAATTAATTACACACAAATCAATACAGATAAAGATAAACACAGATTTCTTATATATGGACAATCAAATCAGTCATTCTCATTTCGAAGTTTGGAGGAAAAGCAATACTTGCCTTGCTCTTAAAAGGGTATTTCGCCGAGTATATAACAGAATACAAAATTTGAGGAGATAGCACTCTTTCATAAAATTATTAATGAAAATTACGGTTTTAATAATAATCTCCCCGTTCCACAGTTCAGCACAAACCACACTTCCGGAACATAATAAGCCACACCTTTCTAGAGAGATCACAAAAAAAATAAAAAATAGATGATCTCTACTTTCATCATTCCTGTTGCACAACACACAGGCAGGATCAATCAATATTACCATGTTTCAGTTGCCTTTTTTTTTGTCGACAAACTCACAGGCACAGCAAGCCATGAAATGAAACTGTGTTTAGGGATGTGAAGAGGCCCCCAAACCAGTTTGCACCAATTCACTTTACCACCTTTACTTTGAAATTTCCAAGCACTTTTCGTTGAGTACTTGACAATGTCAGCCACCAAAGCTTGAAAGCCCAGATTGGTGAATGATTCGTAGACCATCTCTCTTCACCACATGTGGATGCCAAGGGTCCCTCCAGAGGTGTGTTTCCTCCCGTTGCCGATGACATGCTCTACTGGCCCCATATGATTTCCCTGGAATTTAGCAGCTTTCTCCAATTCCATGCATGAACAATCAAGCGGAACCTTCGAGCTCCATACACCCATGCTGCCCACAATGAATCATTGCAAGATAAGACTCCGTGGATTTTCTCAGTGCACAAGCAACATTCGACTCCTTGATTTTCCTCGGCCTCAACCTACTTCTTCTTGCCTTGGAAAGCAACTTCAACACCAGTCGCTGACCCCCCCAGCTTTCCTTCCCACGAAATACATTACACTGCTTTTCATTAGCTTTAATTACTTTAGAAGGCAACATTCAAGACCGTGATTTTGAATAACCGTTTTGTTTAAAACTGTATTTAGAATCACAGTTGTATTTGAAATAGCAGTTGTGTTTACAACTATGTTATTTCTCAGCATGTGTCATTCGTCTAGAATCTTGTGCTAACTGTCTTATTTTTCAAAAAAAAAAAATCTCTGAAAGGGAGACCACTGGTCTCTCGGGTTCTTATCTCAGTTCTGCTTACTGATATATGTGACTGCGGTGATCTGACATGCCTACTGGAATAACTAGATGAAATAGAGGTTCGAATACCTTGTCATAAATAAGCTAGTTACTCCGGTTTAAAATGTCTAATATTGCATCCCTGTGTTTTCGTTATTGTTTATTACCAGCTTAGTCTCTCAGTTAATTGTGTTGTAATAAGGTGTTGAATTGTCACCAATTCAATTATTTTTCTTTTCTAAGTGCTATTTTGATTGCATATTAATCAAAAGAAATCTAGGAATAATTTCATCATTTTGTAAAATACATAAGAATATATGGGTTATAGTTATTAGACTCGATCAAATGAAGATTAATAACACACTATTTTTACAAGCTAAAATTAAACTTTCCTCAATTCTAGCACAAATCTCAAACTCAATTTCAACATAAATTTTGATTAATTCAATAAAAAATCATCATAAATGAGAGAATTAAAAGTTCTAATTCATAAGCATAATTCAAATAATATACATACAAGTCAAATTTAAAGTCTGGAGTATCTAAATGATAACAGATATAATTTATCATGAAAAAGACCAATTTCTTCACATTTAATAAATATTAAATTTAGATGAATAGATCTAAAAAAAACAAAATTTGGATCAAGCATCTCTCAAAACATCATCATACTCTCTTATAATTTCACCGTCGTCATTATCGTTGGATATTTACGAATTAAACTTTAGCATTAATAAACAATAAAAAACAGAAGGCCATGGCAGAATCTTCCTAACGTTCTCCTCCTTTTAAATTACTTGTTGTTCCATCTTATCTGGTGTGGGTGTAATAATTGTTATTTTGCTGGACTTGATTGGGCCCTTCGAAGTTAGAAAACCCCGCTGCGCAGATATTTTGGTTATATTAATTGGGCCCTTCGAAATAAAAAAACTTTCGGCACTAATAATTAAAAAAATTAGACTTCTTTCCTAGCTTCTATTATCCTTCAATTTGAACAGATATTTTGCAAAGATATTATACTGTTGATAAGAAATTCAAAACAGCTAAAATCATAGGCAAATTACACTGCTGACCATTCGCTTTAACCTTCGATCATCGTCCATCATTACTAGATGCATATATAGTCAACTGAAGATCTCAAATTACTTACCAGTTGAAGGAAGAACTGTGAAAAATAAGGATGGAGAGAATATGGCACTCTCGCAAATATGATTCCAATTAAGAATCAAATAAAATAATTAACTGGAATTAATATAAGGAACCCATAAAAAAAAACCTAATCAGAACTGGGACATGACCTATTGACTACGAAACAACGTAAAAACAGGTGGCTCCACTGCTACTCCGCCACTCTATTGTCGTGCTGCGTGCAAGCTCAACACCTACAGCCTGGAGAGAACAAAGAAAGGGCTGCTGGAGCTTTAGCTTGCGTTCGTATTGGCTGTGAGTGAGAGAGCTAGGGATTTTGAGGATTTTTGCGTTCGGGGAGAGGAATGGCCGAATGGGGATTTTTTTGAGAGTTAGGGATAGATAAAAGAAAGTCATCTTCTATTTTTTCCATCCCCACTAGATCCAGTCGAGTTAAATCGGGTGAATCGAGTTATTAAAAAGTCAGCTAAATCAAACATGTTTTTCGAATCAAAGACGTGACCAGTTCAATTAGTAACATAGCATGAGTCAAGCTTTTAATCTCTGATTTCATCGAGCCAGCCAAACTGGATTTAACAATCATGGTTTTGGTCGTTTTGTAAAAAATAATGGAGTTTTAATCATCTTTCCAGATGGACATGGAACCAGCAACGGCGAGGTACAAGTTTTTATCATCTTGCATCAATGTCCTTTACCCTTTAGCCGCCAAAGACAACCTGAAAAGCTTTGCACAAAAATTACCTGAAACTTGTGTCTTTTGGGCATACCACCTGCAGCCAACTGAAACTCAAATGCTAATCGGAACCATTTGTCTGAATATCCCAGAAGGCAGCGGCAAAGTTCCATGGGGCGCTCCGAAAAGTCAATGTCGCTTTACAGGAGACCACTTGCATGTTCAGGCGCTCGGTAATTTTGGTATCGGCCACTCCGAGGCATAGAAAATAGTTCTCCTGTTATCACTTTTAGTTTGTTTTTTTTAATTCTTATTCTTCAATTAAAAAAATGTGTTCATTTATTAAAAATAAAGATGATTTTTTTTAATAAAAAATAAATCAAAATTACAGTTATTTTTAATAAAAAAAATCAAAATGATAGTCATCTTAATATTTTACGTAACAACACCAAATTAATTTCACAATATTCCACGTACAATTAACATATAAACATAATAAATGCATGAGTTTTCATACACAAACTTAATTTATCAAAAATTTGACAGAGTTTTTTTAAAATTTTATTATTAAATTATCAATTCAACCAAAAACAATTCACAACTTCAAATGAAAACTTCAATATTTCACACCAATAAATAATACTTTCATTCTTTTAGTGTCCTATCAAAGCTTCAAACAATCCGATTCATTTGATAGTAGTTTATAATATTTTTAATTAATAATACAATTTAAAAGAAAATATTTATTATCAGATTATGGTTACTACCATTGCATGTAATTTTGACATGAATTACGGCAATATTTTTTCTAAAGATTTAAAGTAAAATAAAAATAAAAACATAATTGAAATCGTACAGGTTTTGAACTAATTAAAATTACATCACATATCATAATTTCTAACATTCCAAAATAACTCTAAAAATATCATCTTATGACTTTTTACATACAAAATGATTTCACAACTTATTACACTGCAATTTTTAATGCAAGTGTAGAATTCCTAAAAATAAATTATGGATAGAATATATATAAAGTTATTCATACTTAAATATAACTTAGGATAAAATATATATCAAGTAAAAATTCATTAATTCAACTTAAATAAATCAACCATTTGTACACCTCACATGCCTTAAGTCCTTAATAACTCCAATCCTCTCTCGGCAATCTTTCATTTTCAGAAATTCTTAAACATTAAATATTTAGACTCTTATCCAAAATAATCATCCGTATTTTTCAAATCCAAACATGAATCCTAAATCCATAATAACTAACCAAGCATGCTTAATCCATAAACTAGTTTTGATTGCAAAATAATTAGCCCTACGTATCCGAATCAAACACTAATTTATATTCCAGGATAACTAGCCCAGCATGTTACAATATATTATGAATTATAACTTAAATAAAATCTCAATATCATGCTTAATTTTAAATAAATAATAAAAAGTCATGATATCTAAAACCAATTTAAAACCCGAGCTCTGCTAATTATCCCATGTTATTGAGTCGTACTGCCGCATATACCAACATATACATTTTATAAATTTTGAATCTTTTTCCTTCATGTCCAAAATTCCATCCCCACATCATAAACAAATTTTCCATTTTTCTTAACAAAGAAACTCGTACGTAATTTTCTTGTTTTCTTTTTCCTAGCCGAAATCTATGCATAAATGTTGAATAATATTCCATTTCAATTTTTCTTAATATAAATCTCTTATTCAACCATCATTATTTTAATTTACACGTTAATAATCACACTCCATGGTGAATTAACCATCTTAATTAACTTTGTCTTGGCCGAAATTGTCCCCCTTTCACAGTGTATGCTTCCGTCGTGCCTTTAATGGAGAGGCTTTATACTCGGCCTCTCTCTACTCAAGTGTGATCCTCGAGTACTCTGGTTAAGATTGGGCTTGTCTCATATAAGGTTCACAGCCCAAAGCAAGCAGTGGATATGGAGGATTAGTTCCCTCGAATGAAATCTGTGGGTGCCGTGGGAGAATATCAAACTCAATCTGAATGGCAACCACTCTCGACTCTTCCAGTGCGGGCCATCTTCCAAAATCTCCAGAAAAGCTTGTCCAGAATAACGAATCGAAGCAACAAAAAAACCCATGACAAATCCACTCTGTTCAACTTATCCTCATAAAACTGCCAGATAGCTTTCGTCGAAATATTTCCCGAGAAAAAGAAGCTCGATCGATTGCCAATGGACCCATGAAAGAAAGCAGCAGTAGCTGAAAAGAGATCATGGTTACCCAACCGACTTGAAGACCGAACCAGAAAAGGCTTAGTCTCCGAGTTACTGGGTCAACTCAATGAGTCAATGACATTCTATGTAGAAACGGTTGTCTGAAGTCTGAGACTTAACAAAGGAACAAGAAAGAGCGGGGGAACCAGCAAGGCAGAGAACAGTAGCATTTCTGGTGGTATGGTTTGGAATGTGAAAGCAAAAATAATAAAAATAGAGAAATACAGGCCGTCCATTAAAACCTGCTATATTCTTCCATGGCTTGTACCATAATTCCTAAACCAAACAAAACATGACGGCCAGTATTTAACTCTTTTCCCCCTCTTTACACATATTATTGTTTCACCACCAAAAAACCTAGCTTCTCTAAGGTACTCTTTCCCATTTCCCTCTCTTCCTTCCTCTTTCCTTTTTGTTTAGTCCCCGACATTACGGGGACTTGGGTGAAATTATTTTTTATCCACGATATCAACTCAAGCTAATCTGCGTTTACGGGAAAGAAAGGTGTCATTAACTCTACCAAGCAATAAACATGCATCCTCGATTATATTTTATTTTATTTTAAAAAAAATTCTCGACTGGAGCAAAAAAAGGTAAGAAGGTGTTTGAAAAGAGTTTCTAAAAAATTTAAATTTTTTTATTTAAAATTAATATATTTTTAAATTATTTTTATTTGTTGATTTCAAAAATAAATTTTAAAAAATAAAAAAATATTATAAATATTTTTTAAAATAAAAAATATTTTTAAAAACATTCATAATCAAAACACTTTCTGATATTCAATTTTAATGTTTCTTCCAATAATAATATTTAATAAAACTGCACAATTCAACTATAGTAATTCAGCGAGGGCATAGTCCCTGCATAAACCAAAATCCCAAACTTTAAAATCCTCACAGAAAACTCAACAAAAATCTCTTCAGAATAAAATAGAAATATTAACGTGCAATTTAATGAAAAAAAAACATATATACCAGTTCACAGAGAAAGAAAGGTAAGCCGGGAAGAAGCCCACCAGAGAAAGCAACAGGAACGTTATCAGAAGGAGAAATTGCGGCATGAGAAGCAACAGCAGGCCTGAACTTCACATATATATTACTCATAAAACATTCAGCACAAAAGCGTGCGTCTTCATGACCGGAAAGAAGCCCAGGAGAAATGGGGCTGTTAAGGCATGAATCATGGGTTTCATGGTTAGGATTGTTTGTTGCTGGTGGCGGCGGCGTTGGTTCAGATAGTTGGTCATCGTTGTATATCTAAGGTTATCGAGATAGGGGAGGCTTGTTCTTAAGAGATATTTACTGGCCACGTTCTATTCACGTCCACATGACACAGTTCATGATATATAAAAAATATTATGTTATAAATATAACTATGCATGAAAAAAATGTAATAGACACGTATAAAACCAAAGGATATATTATCAGCCATGGAATATAAAGGCAAATTAGTTTGCTTTGTATGAAATATTTTTCCGCGATTTCTATTGATAGAAAAAACTTGCCTCTAGACTACAAATAATGGTCATTTAAAGAAAATAATTTAACCTTTAAAGGAGGAGGAAAATGCTTCCTTTTTTTTTTTATCTAATCAATCCATTCATCATCGTTACTGTTCTTGCTTTTGCAACATGACAACAGCATTAAAAATGTCATCTTATTAACATTGTTGCCGCCGCCACTTCAACCCCCGACACCAATATCGCTTGGATCAACTGTGCACATCATCTCCTTGCTGCCGATATTGCAACGAACGCTTAGCGATATTGTTGATGTCCTCGCTGCTCCTGCCACCCTCTCGAGCAAAATCGCTACTGCTACTGGTACGGTAGGAGCATCTCCGTTGCCGCCATCCAAATCATCACTTTACAGCTGCAAAAGAAAGCAATTCATTTGCACATTTCGAGAAAAACATTTCTTTATGCAAACAACCCATATTTTCAATAAAATCAAGATACTTGAAGTCTGGGATCTTTCCTTGGAGTACTTATATGGAGATCCTAGAAATGACAGTACGGGGATTCAAGATAGGCCTCTCAAGAAGAAAAAAATATCTTTACAGGAGATATATAAAGACACTAGAAAATTAAGTACCCAAGAAACATGCCTCCGAGGTAAAAGACAGCTCGTATTATTCATGACAAATTTACCGGTTTAGATTTTTGAAATATAAAAATATCAAATCATATTCATCCCTTTAGATATTACAGTGCAAAAAAACTAACCAACAAAAAAGTTGAAAAAGACAACAAAGCCACTGTATGAAGGGTTGAATGTTTTTAAATTTGGAAAATAAATCAATTGATTATTCTTTTAAAAATGAAAAATCTAAACCATCACATATACACCAGCTCATTTTTATATGTTCTCAGGAATAATTTAGTTATTTTACCATACAAAAAGCCCCCAAGAGATAAAAAAAAAAATTGTTAAAAAGGATAAAGTTATAATTTTACTGCTAGCTACAGTAATTTGGCATTGTTCAAGGATGCCTTTCATTTTAGTTTTCCCTTTACGTGTCCATCCGCGAATTTACTTTTCAAATCACTATTATGGATGACATAAAACTAAAACATCTATGCAACACATAACATTATATATAAAAAACATGAAAGCTACAGAATAAATATAATTTATAATTAAAACTTATGCATAAAACTATAAAAAAATTATAAGAATACGTACATATATATAAGAATAAAGCATAGAATTCAAATATACAATGACATGAGATTCAAGTCCTCGCTTTCTTCGTCTACTGGCCCTGAATAGAAGCTCCAAAGATCCAAGGCAAATTCTTTCACCCGCGGTCGGAGTAAGTCAAAGATCCAGTGCGCATTCGGGTCAGATTGCCATTTTGATTCACTACCATGTATGCTGTCGAGTCAGATTTAGCTCTGCATCGAACAATTAATCAAGTCGCAATACAAGTGAAAAAAGTCTGGCTCTAATGGTCTCAACATGTATAAACAAAATACACACACATACAAACCATCTAGGTAGTGGTCAAGTGATAAGGACTTGGGATCAAGGGGTTTGCTTTTTCTGTGGTCTCAGGTTCGAGTCCTTAGTTGCTCATATGATGGCCACTGAAGGCTTATATAGTCGTTAACTTTAGGGCCCGTGGAATTAATCGTGGTGCGCGAAAACTGGCCCGGACACCCGCATTAATCTAAAAAAAATAAAAATACACACACATACATACATACAGGGTTAAAGATGTGTGGAATGATAATGAGCTGAGTAGTTTGATGAGAAGTGAAGTTGTTTTCGAGCGAGACCAACAAATGATGACAAATTACGTGAACATCGTCTTCAAGGTCATTATCAACCTAGATGCCATGATTAGTTTTCTTTTGTTTTTGCCCCGACTTTTCAAGCTAAACTGATGGATAGGGAGATGTAATTAATTCAATGGCCTCTCGTTTTCAAGCTAGTTACGATACCGCCACGAAAGAACTCGTTCGTTCTGTCACCCTCGTTATCTGTTGAACTGTTTTGTTCTGTTTGAATGCTCTCCGTTTCCTTTCAAATTGGACCACTGAAACTAGCGGGGCCATGTTGAGTTGCGCCAGAATTGTATTGCCCCTTCGAAACAGTAGGCAGATTTTTCACAAGAAGCCAAGAAAAAGAGTTAATAATAATACAACGTACATGTCTCTTTCTTGACAACTGGCAGCTGGTTGCATCTAAATGGGTGGCCCTAACCCTACATGTGTTCACTTGGCTCTCGAGCATTAAATGGCCGTGAGAAAAAGCTGCCTTTTCGTCTCTTCTTTTATTTCTCCTCCCCTTTCATTTTCCCTGGTAGACTGCCGCGCTCGTCCGGTAGCAGCAAAAATTAAGCAGGAAAATATAAATCACACGCTGGGCCTTTTCTACATATTTCCATACGAATTGACATATTTCGAGAGATGGAGCAGGGCCAAACTTTAGCATGCATTTCGAAGATTATACTTTATATTTCTCTCGACACTTTTTTTATTTTTTCTTTGCAAGACAGTGAACTTGGTTTTTTATAATACCTTAGCTCTTTGTGTGCCGCAGGATGTAACAAACAAGTCAGGTCCTTTGGAAGAAAAGAGAAAAGTCCTGGGCTTAATATTATCTCCATAGCTTTAAATATTTTAAATCAATAAATTTCCATTCAATTCTTGCAAACTGAGCAGCAGTTTTTTCTCTCTGGGTGGACATTACTTTTACCACGGGCCCTGGTTTATTTATTTTCCAAGGATATTTTAGAATTTTCAACGAAATTTGGAAGCATTCAGACTTAATTTCTATTCTTTTTATGTAATTTTGTGAACATTCATAAAGTAAAAGACTTTATGAGACTTTATGACCCCGAGTAAATTTCAAAATTACAGAGATCGAATTTATTATTGTTGGTGAAGGGAGTCAAAAGAGATAATAGGAGTGAGTTGCTATCAACTGTTAAAATCTGAAATCTGACGTCTTCAATAAATGGCAAAACTAACCGAGTCAAAACAAAAATAAATAAATTTATTTTTTAAAAAATATATTTATGGAAAAGGATAATCACGAACTTTGAATAAAATTATTTTTACATTGCAAGTGAGGTTCTAGCCCAGCGGTGGGAGGGGCTTGTTCCCTTCCTCAGCATATGAGTTCGAACTTACAATGCACGCCTGTCATCCCCGTGGTGCCTTACCTGTTCACTAGGCTTGCAGGATATTTAGTGAACCGTGTGGATTAGTCGTGGTGCGTGTAAGCTGGCCCGGACACCCCCGTGAAAAAAATTATTTTTATATTTTAAAATGGTGTAGAGATACAGGAATAAATAAAGATCAAATGAAAGATGATATGAGAGCAACATTTATCGAGAGGGATAGTTCAAATATATTATTCACCCAATTAACATTACAAACCTCAACATGTTGCAGCCTGTATAAAAATTTCCGCTAAACCATTTAACCCTTGAATTGGGCTCCTACATTCAAAAGGTCTTTTTCTCTCTCTCTCACTCTCTCACACACACACATACGCAACTGATACAAAATTCAAAAGATACCCAGCAGTCAGCACGCGTTGATGTTAATGTCACTGTTAAAAGTACAAGCACACATGAACGTAATCGCAAATCACTGGTGTTGGGGTCGATGGTGGTGGCTGGCATGATTTCCATATTAAAAAAAAAAAAACAGTTTTATTTTTTTCCCCGTTCTTCCCTGGCGAAAACTTTCAAACCTCGGGAGTGCATGTCGTTTCATGGCCCTTTTTATTATCCCAGCCAGAACTATAGCATTTTTGTCACCTTAAACCCACCAGTTCACAGAAAAAGGCGATTGAATCTTGTTATCATGACTCCTGGATCCAATTTGGTTCTCTTCGTCCGACACTACTACGTTTTCCCCCCATATACATATATATCTATATCTATATATATACATATATATCTATATATATATATATATATAAAGGGACAGGTGTGACAGATATGCTAGAGTTCGGGGACGATCAAATGCCACGGGACCAATTGCATGCTGAGGAAAAGGACAGGTGCAAGTTCCTGGTGAGAGAGTGGCCTTCGCTTTCACAGTGCGCGCACACACAAAGTATGAGAAGGATTTTTTGTCGGCACCCATTTCTTGCTTTCAGTCTCCTGTCTGTCAGATTCTGCCCTTAATTTCCTCTCGCCTCTAATCCTTTCAACGTTACTCTGTAGATCTTCTACACCTCTAGGATAATTACCTGATGCCTGCGATGTTAGTGCACACTTGATATGTTCACGCTCGCATGTGTGACTGCGGGATTGTTGCTGATTTGCTTTTAAGAGATCGTTTATTTTTATTTTTAAATAAAAAATACTGTTGAAAAATACATGCAATACCACATAAACACTAAAAACCTAGTCCAGAATAATATTTATGATATTAAACGATAATCTTTCCTTACAATTGCTTGAAATATATAGCACAGTTGACATGGAGCCACATCTTCGGTATTTTTCTATTATGTTATTTTATCACATTACTTTCTTAATTGTTAAGGTTTTTTAGATTTTGATGAATCATCGACAAATCCAGCGCAAAATCCAGTAAGAAATTATATAATTTTTTATTAAATAAAACTAAGATAATTTAATTATCATATCTTTTTAAAGACCCGGTTATATGGATAAGCTGGCTTGTCAACTATTTTCATCTGGAAGCTCGCATTAGATCTAGAAAATATTGTTTTAGAAATTTCTTTATATCTAGAATAAGATCTTAATTTAAATAATTAAGATTTTAATAATTAATATATTTTTATTGTGTTTAAATAACCTCATAGGGTATTCTTTTAGAAGAAAATGAACAGAATAAAAACTTTTATAAATAAATCAAGTTTTTCCAGGTTATAACCTTTAAGTCTTAAAAAGAAGAAGAAGAAGAAAATAAAGCTATTTTTTTTTTCTGTAGTTGAGGACAATAAAACTTAAGGAATTAAGTAACTCCATTCACATCGATCATGCACTGCTCCAATACTCATGTGTGCTAGCCCGTCTGCGCCTCGCCGCAGATAACTGAGGTCATGTATGAGCGCAGGAGAACCCCGCGATGGCCATTGCAGTTGGGTAGCAACTGCTTGGTTTTTAAATTTAGCAGTTAACATATGTTGCACTCAATTCCTCCGTACGTATCGATTACATCCTGAAAAAAAAACCGATCAAAGCTAGCTCGATGAGAAGATACAAGAAACATGGAGCGTAGGAGAAAAATCCTGGCGCCGCGCTCCAGCAAATTGATCAGGGAGACATCAATTAGAACTACGGCCTTTAATCTTTCACGACACCCAGTATTTTTTATTTTATTATTTTTTGCTAGCCTGGCTAGCCTTGAGCTGTTGACGACTTGCAGCGCCTCTGATTTTGAAAGGATGACCTGAACAGGAATACATTAATCTTGCAAATCAAGCAGCAGCAAATCGAGGCGATCGTATCTCTAAATACGTATAGAAAAAGAAATCAGGAACAAGAAATGATTCACCTAGCAGGATAACACATGATCGTTAAAAGGAAGAGGGCATTCTTATTTCTCTTTTCATTTTCCGAAATTTAGTGGCACCGGGATATGGAGGCAACGATTATTCAATAATGACAGATTCAAAGAAAAGCTGCCAGAAATAAAAACTGCAATGAGAGGAAGCTTTCCAAGGATTTTGTCGCATGCGCAATTACACTCTCTTGAGGGAGAGGGCAGCCTGCACAGGATGGAGAAAACATATTAGCAGGGAAAGGCTGGCTGGCTGGCTTTTACTTGTTGGCATCCATGCAATGGTCCGTTGTAAAGTAAAAGTCGGTGGTTCTTGTCAGCGGAGGACAGACAGCTTGCAGAGTCACCCACCAGCTGTCAGCACCACTCCCTTCCCATGATGCGTCTTTCTTGTCTCAGTTGCGACACGTGTAAGCTCACCCTGAGGTAAAAGTGGCATTCAGGGGTCTAATACTGGGATCTTTTCTAATTCTCAACTCATGGGTACGCAGTTCTGAAATTGCCCTTGCCCCTCGTATTACGAAGAAATTAAATAATTATAAAAATTAAGGAATTTCCCAGCCATCTCAAACTGTCGATTTTACCCGGTGGTGTCCATCGCCTTTCCACTCCATGACCTTTTTCTCCTGACACTGGTTCGGCAGACGAAACGACACCATGTGGCATTCGGTCATTTACAAAATATTCTCAAGTTATCTTTTGTACCGCGGCCAATCAAAATGCTGTTTTTTTTTAGCCAGTTGGCATAGGGTTTCTGTACTTGATGAATTGTCTGTGTAAAAAACTAAAACTGAAAATTATAGCTGTAAATAAGAGCTTCGCAAGCGGCGTCGTCTTACAAAAACATGCTATGCCCCTTAGGTGAGACAGGGGACTTTTGTGTTGACATGCGAGCCGCCCAATTTATCTTTAAGTCGTGGAAAAGCCCAGCAAATTCATTGAAGTTTTCGTAGACTTCAACTCCTACCAATTTCCTGGATATTTCAGATAAAAGCTTTACCTCTGAGTTCCCGATGTTTTACGGTGGAAAAGCGCGCATGTATATATAATTTTTTTATGTTTTTATATTTTTTAGATTGGTTGATATTAGAAAATAATTATGTTTTGTTTTTTAAGTGAAATATACTTTAAAAGGCAGCCTTTACCGCAATATTACATGGACTTTTAATATACCCGACTACAATGAATTAACTAGATTGAACAGTTTATATTTTTTTTTCCCTCTCCTTGTTATCTTCTGTTCTTATCATCTTCTTTCCTAACGGGGCTTTGGTTGAGTCTTAATTGACTCTAGATTGGTTTAATTTTAACTATATTTAAAAATTTTAAAAGAATTAGAGTTAAAATTTTAAAAACACAACCATATAAAAAAAATCAAATGAACTTAAATGAACTTACTGGATATGGGTTAATTTTTTCAAATCACTATTCGTGAAATTCTAAACTCAAATTTAACTAAAAAGCTTAATATTAAATAATAAAATTAAAAAAAATTAATATAAAAATCCTATCAAAACAAAAGAAAAGACTAGCATACGAATCATGATATAAAAATAAAAATGCCGTGATAATCAATTTTAAAAAATCAATAAAAAAATAATTAAAAAATAAATAGTAATTAAAAGGAGGTCAAGTGCAACAATTAAAGCATGATAAAATTAATTATTTTAAAAAATTAAATAATTGAAGATAAAATAAATAATAATTAAAAATAATAACCAAATATTAAAGCAAGATAAATTAAAAGACTACTTTGAAGATTTAGAGGTTTGAAAACTAACAAAATGAAGAGACAATGATAAATAAAAAAAAATATCAATATCAAATCAAAGATCTGTATTCCACTCATGCTATTAAAAATATAAAAGGTAAAGAGACCACTGAGATATTTCGAACACCACTTTAAAATTTACTATTGAATGAACACCTTTATACACACCATTTAAGAGCATCTCCAACGGGAGATGCTTTTTAGAAGAGCTATATTGATAATATGGCTTTATAAACAGTGTAGATATAGCTTTTTTGTTGATATGCATTCCAGTGGTAAAAGCTATATAGAAAAGTCATTTATATTTTAATATATTTCATGTTAAATTAATTTTAATATAATTATATAACTAATTTAAATATTTTATATATAAGTATAATTATGATGTTATTAGTTACATAATTAATATGAATAATTTATAAGATTAATGAAGTAATGTAGAAGTTAAAAAATATAATTTAAAATTAAATTTAAAATTTATTTATATCAATATTTTTAATTTTAAGTTTTATATGTTATTGTTAAAATTTTAATTTTAAAAAAGTAAATTCAAATTCAAACTTTGAAAAAATCAGCACCAAGATAACCGCTAACATTAAATTTTTAAATTTTAAATTTTGAAAAAATAAGCGCCAATACTGTAGTTTTCATACATGCGAATTAATAAAACTTAAAATTTACAAGAGAGTATAAAAGAAGCTCGCATTCAATGTCTAATAATTTTGTAGTTTTCATACATGCGAATTAATAACAAGCATTGCCTCCTACTTGTTTTAATAATAATTTGACCATTTTTGGAACTAAAATAGAATCGATATACTAGTTTAATTGCATTTTCAAAAGGACAAAATATAATTGACCTCAAATTAAGACATATAATAAAAAATAAATTTTAAATATGTAACTCAATCTTTTTATCAATATCAACTACCATTATTAATTCCTCACAATTTTATCAAAGATAACAACATAAATATAAATTGTCTTTCTTAATTCATATTAAAAACATCAAAGAATAAAGAAATAAAACTCATCACAAATATTAAATTAACAACAAAAAGTCTAAAAAATAAAGAGATATAAAAAAATAAAAAAACTTTTAAACAAGCATACCTTTTAATTTCAGCTAATAAACACAACCGATGTTAATAATTAATCGAAGAATAACTGATTCTTGTTTTTTTTTTAAATTTGAGAGAAGAATGAGGCACAATACAAAAATTTAAAACTACAAATTTTTTCTTCATGTATTTATAGAAGATTTATTCTATATTTTTTAAAAAAATTATTAGCCAACAGCTATAAAAATAGCCATTTCTACAGTTAAATGTAGAAATGGCTGTTAACAAAACAAAGAGTCAAAATGGCTATTTGTTTAGCTTGCTCGTTGGAACATGAACAAAAATAATTAAATAGGCAAAACAGTTTTAGCTCTCCGTATGCCTTGTCCGTTGGAGCTGTTCTAAGTAGTATAAAGGTATTTCACGCGTGTCAATATATACATTGCATACTTATTTAATATTTTTTTTTATATAATTGATTTATATCCATTGAGATATCAAATTGCTCAAGTGAAACTAGACTATAGTGGAAAAAATATAAAATGAAAATTAAAAAAATTATTAATATTAATTTTATAAATTTTGTTTTTTAAAATAATTTAGATGCTTAGAAAAGCGAACAAGACAAATATATTCCCGAAGTAATAGGCTTTGCAAAAAAAAAGAGGATCACCTCAAGTAGCAAGGCAACTGTTTTTTTTTTTTTGGAAGGAAAAAGGATCATTATTTTATTGCGGTGGATTATGATACATGCCTGGGATACAATAGCTTCCATTTTTCCGTGCAGTTTTTTTTTTCTGAAACTGAATGGATTTTTTTTACTTAGAAAAGGGTAAAATAATAACCACTCGGAATAAAAAAAATAAATTATTTTATTTAATTTTGATTTATTTTTCTCACAGCTGGTCGCCCGCACGAAATAATTTTTTTTAATAAATAATATGATATCTTCCCTTGATTTCTCACATAAATCCAATCATGATTCGGGTCTCGGTTGATTAAAGTAAAGTGATCTACTACAGAACCATTCTTGTAGAACACGTTGATAAAATTTTAACCTGGTTAAATAGTTTAATAAAAAAATTATATATATTTTTTAAAATGCTTATGCAATGCTTCTATTTTTTTTGTTTTTTTTAAATGAACATGTCAATACGTATTCCACGTGGAATGCATACGAGACGAAACAACCCCAGAACAAAAACACACGGAGCCGTTGTGCGCAGCGTGCGTTTTGTTCTCCTCCTCTAATCAGCCCCCGATTGACATGGTGAATTAAGTTAATCTCCGAGCTATAATTTGCCAGTTAGACAAGGATTGATTTAACAAACTCAATAGCTTGTCCAGGATTACACAAACGTTTCATGTGTTGTTGTCTTGGACAGTTACGGGCTTCTTGTAGGAAATACCAAAATGAAATTGTCTCTGATGTCCTGATTAAACCTCCAGTACCGTCTGATGATTATACAGTCGCTGTAGTCAACCGCCATGAATTCTATGTACTAAACTTACAGCTAGATCAACAACCAACACGAGTTTACAAGCAAGGAGGGCAAGCCGCAATAATCTTCAAATTAAAGGAGGCATGCATGCCTTCCTCCTCCTCCTCATCATCATCACACACACACACACATATATATTGACATGAAAAATCCCCATGACAATTATTCTGTCATCACTCCAAATTTCTTCCGTTTTCTTTGATTGGCCTCGTGCTACAAGGAAAAAACAAAACAAAGAAAAGGCTTCCCATTAAAATATCTGTCCCAGCAACTGCTCCACCTGTCCAGAGGAGAAATAATGCAATGCCCCTCAGAAGGGTCCTATGCCCAAAGAGCATAAATACCACAAAGGCCAAAATCCCATTACCAGGCCAGCACCCCATGCCGTAGATCTTGTTCAAAAACAGTGCAGCACTAGAAGAAGCATGGGCAAATGGATCACTTCATACCAGACGAGAAGAGAGACAATAATAAATCAGAAGAACACCACTTCGACTGGACCTTACTAATTAATCATACCAGCTAGCCAAGTGATAGTAAATAAGTAAATTAATGAAAGCAAAAGGGGAAGGTGCTAATGGGAATAAAATGAAAAGAAGGTGGACAAAAAGGGAATAACAACGAGGGTCTCAAAAGCTACAAAAGACCTCGACATGCTTTAAGGACCAGAAGGAGAGATAGTGTAGTGGCGATGGAAATCATGTTGACTCACAGTGTTTGTGTATCCGCTCCTACCTCTCCATTATTTCTCTGAAAGAAAATCATTACAAACTCTCTCCTCTACTATTTCTCAGCTGGTAAGCAAGAAAGGAAACTAGCTACTTACGGCTCTATGCTACTAGCTCCTTACTCCTCTTTTTTTCTCCTCCCCGTCTGTTTCACTGTTTATATCAAGAAAAACTGTTGCTAAAAGAGAGAGAAACTTGGAATCAGGCAACAACCCATTTCTTGTCTTTCAATATTTGTATATACGCTCAAGCTATTGAAATGGGTATTTTTATGTCTTGCTCTTTTTTTTTTGAAAAAAAATGCTGATTTTTTTTTTGCTTGTTTCTCTTGGGATTTTTAATCTGAAAGTCGTTGGAGTTTTTTCGTTAGTTTTAGGCTTAGTATCAAAGATGGACTAGGGATGTATGCTGTTTCTGTTTGGTTTGCTGAGAAAGGTGAAAGAAAAATAAAATTTGACAGTGAAGGGTAAAAAATAGATAAATAGATAAAAGAAACATCATCTCTGCTTAACTCAGCCTATTTTTTGAGAAAGCTTGTGGACTCTGTTCTCGCACAAGAAATGGAAAACATAAGCATTAGGTTTCCTCTTTCTTTTCTTTTTTTTTTTTTTAAGTTATGTTGTCAGTAACATCACTGTTATTAACTTATTTTGTCTTACCATTGGAGATAATAATTCTAGGAACCAGAATTACCGAGTTTTGCTTTTAATTATGTTTAATGGAACGTGTTCTTATGCTCGATGTTTTTGCTATTATCTTTGTTTTTTGTTTTTGGTACAAATGGACTCACAAATTTAAATTATAAGCTTATCTACTAGTTCCATGAGTTTTGGAAAATTGAAGTGAGCTTGTTTTCTTTGTGCACTCTTTTAGTACCAGATGATAAATCAGCGGTCCTTTTTTTAAGTTGTGAAATTTGTCATTTTGAATTTGTTTGTACTGTCTGCAGTTTTACATTTGTTATCCTGATGGACTTCTGGAGCTATGCTTCAGAAGGAAAAGGCCTTCTTTTCTCCGATGAAGTAGATTTATCTGTTGATGCATTTGCAAGAAGTAGAAAAACATTGATAGGATGGGATACAGAATCGGTTGAGAGTACTGAGTTTATAGATTTTGGTTTCTCTGAAATTCCAAGAAAGCCTTTTCATGGCAGCAAAACAGGTGTGGGTGTGCTTGGTGGTACTGATGTTGGTATTGATTCGAGTAAACTAGTAGCAAGTTCTCCTAATTGCATGATTGCATCGGATTCGTCAATGGAATCCGGGTCCAATCATTCGAATTCTCTCGTGGAATCTAATAGTCAGGATTCATCACTGATTGATTTGAAGCTAGGGAGATTGGCTGATTTCAAAGATGCACAAAATAGCAAGTTTTCGAAAGAGAGGTTGTTATCTTCAGCAGGTCCAACTGCCCAGGCAAAGCGTGCTCGAGCGACATGTTCACACCCTCAGACTACCTATTGCCAGGTCTATGGTTGTAACAAGGATCTTAGTTCTTCAAAGGATTACCACAAGAGGCATAAAGTTTGCGAGGTTCACTCAAAAACGCCTCAAGTTATTGTTGATGGCAATGAACAGAGGTTTTGTCAGCAGTGTAGCAGGTTGGTTGGTTACGTACTTTTTTTTTTTTTTTAATTTTTCACTCACGTTATTTATCTTGGTGCTTAGTTTGTGAAGATCATATTTTTATTGACTCATTGTGTGTAGGGTCACTAATAATTATAGTGATGAACTTATTATGATAAATCTTTATGAAGACATGACAATGGCACCCTGTCAGATACGACAGTACAAAAGGGGTTAGCCACTGAGTTCTTAATAATCATACTACTTTATTCATACATCTAGATTATTTTTTGTTCTCTAGAAAAGGAAATAACACCACAAAATGGAGTCAAAGTAGGCTGATTTTTCATGTTTCGAGTTTCACAAGACAGTAGAGGCTTTGGATTTTCAGTGCATATATAGGTTCAAGTGCCATGACAGTTATGGAACACGTATACGGCAGGTTTAGTTGAGATTTTTTAACGTGTTCCTGTTATAGTAGCCCTAATTGTTTTCAACCTGGTGTCCGGATAGTGTTTTGCCGTGCCTTGTTTTTCCTTCTGCTGAGGAAGCTCGGGATCTTTTCTATATGAATCCTGCTATCTTTGGACTCTTCAGGTTTCACTTGCTGGTTGATTTTGATGATGGAAAGCGAAGTTGCCGTAAACGCTTGGCAGGCCACAATGAACGTAGAAGGAAGCCTCAATTGGGTACCCTCTCTGTCAAACCACATAAGTTACTGCATCCATATCAAGGTATTGACATCTGGTACTCTTTAATCAAAATCTACTTTGGAAATGCAATTCAATTTCATATTGAAGCCAAACAAACAGATATGAGCTTCTTTGCTTCCATATAAAAGGAAGGGAAAACCAATTTTCATTAACCTCACATGATGCGTCTTAAAGATTTATGACCTTGATGGTGGTCGTCTTTATCCTCTAAATTATTATTGAATATGCATATCCTTGAAACAACGTTATCAGAATTATTCTTTTCATATGTCCTATGACATTTTTCTTTAATGATTGATCTATTTTTTTGAGCTCAGCTGACTATTTACTTGGCACCAATAAAATTTTGAGGTTAGATCATATATTTAATTGCACAAAAACTGCAAAGGGCTTGTTTCAAAATTCAGCTTCTTTATTTTCCCACGCATGTCTAGTTATGCTAGCAGAATCTGACACTAGTTGTTCTCCCGTTTAGATTTTTAAATGACATCTCAGTTTAATGACCAAGTAATTTGACTGGAAATATAAAGATACTCCATGGCAATCCTTTTCATTGAAGTAACTATTGCTTAAAAATCATTATGCTTGCGTAACTTTTGAATTTCATCCAAATTTATGAGCGATTCCATCAAATCTGAGAATAACATGGATTGAGCAGGCACCAAATTTCTGGGGACTTACTTGCCAAAGAAAACATCTCTTCTTTCCCCAAACATGCTTCCAGGGAGTGCTTTTTGTCCAGGAAATTATGAAGAAAATTGGTGCAGGCGCATTAAATTGGAAGAGAATTCAATTTACAGCTCTCCATCTGCATTACCCATGGGAAATGGGCAGGTGCTGCCAAAGTCATTCCTCCATTTGCACGGCAATGGGTTACAAAAGCCTTGTGGAAGTTCTTCACCGGCAATTGATGACTGCAATTTTTGTAACACAACAGCTTTTCATGAGTTGGCTGGGGCGTCGCACTCTAGCTGTGCTCTCTCTCTTCTGTCAGCTGAATCACAGGACTTGAGCCATTCTGCAGGAAATCTAACGGTTAGGCCCTTGGTCAGTCAAGTGAGTCATGCTTGTCAGAGCTTGGGTATTGTTAACAAATCTTTAGGGGTAGGCTCCTTGGAAAAGTACTTTCCAAATGGACTCTATCCGTCTGGAATGAATTTCATTGAAGTTAATGATATGGGGCCATTTGTGGTTCCTGGTTCTGGTCACGCAGCGGACTTCCAAGTTGAAACAGATGGATTTCTACAACAGTCAGATATCTTGAATGCCAAGTATTGCGTTTCTCCTGAAAATGGATCAACTGTGGATTTGCTTCAACTCTCATCACATCTTCAGAGGGTGGAGCAACAGAGGAACTCCGTGCAAGTGAAGCATGAAAATGAGGATTTCTGCAATTTCAGCTCTTCGTATGGGGTGTGAGAGGAACAAGGTATGTAGGAGAATAACTTGGCTCATCCTTTCTGGTTAAACCTGGTACGGTGTAGGGGGAGATCATGGATAGCGTGAACAATTTTGATGTGTTTTTTCTTAGATAATGCGCGCTCTTTTGCCTTGATAAGAAAATGATAAATCCAGTGTTGTTTCAGGTTCAAAGGAGAGAATTGATGGCAAGCTGCTTGCCTGCATCAGATATAACTACTAACTTTATCGGTGCAGTAGAAAATAGGCCCTTAAGAGACTTCAGCTTGCGTTTGCCGTACATTCCCTTACTTGAAAGGTAAATAACACGAACAACATGTGGAATTTTTTTTATATTATTGTTATTATTATTGTAAGGTGATGCAAGTTTGATTTTGCTTGGGATGACTTATTTCATCTTTCATCTGGAAATACTGTGCTGGACAAGAATTCAATTACTAAATTATGTACGTCTGAGTATATCATTGCAGAATTTTCGGCTTTTGTTCATTGACACATCGCAGTTTCGACGGACAAATTTGAAGGGACAGAAATTAAGGCTGTTAATATTTTGATTAAAAGGGATTAAACACCTTTGATTTATATCTTGATTAAATGGTCTTCTCCCTTGGTGTTGCTGATGGAAAATTATGATAACTCCTGCAATTTTTTGTATTAAAAAGCAAACCCATCCCTAAGTTACGGGAGCTTTGATCCATCTGACTTAGGAGCGGAATGCTTTTCCATCTTTGGTATTATTGCTTTCTTTACTCCACTTCCTATTGAAGTAAACGTGGGAGTGGCCACCTCATCCACTCATCAAAGGGAGCTCCTCCCTTTTCTTCTTGGTGGTCTGGATTGTGGACGGTGAGTTGTAAAAGGAACGCAAATTCAAAAGTTGAAAGGATTTAACCATCAACTCCCCACTGGAAGCCTATATTTTTATAATGCAAAGCTCTGCAACTTGGCCTCAAAAGCGAGATAACCTTGAGATTCAGCACGTCTTCGTTGTAAATAAATAAGTATCTGCAGGCTTGTCTTGTTGGATGTGCCCTGCCGCTGGAGGCCCACGGGTACAAGGTGGTCAAATCTGGTGATGTCACTAATGACGCTTGCTAATTCAATAATCAATGTCTTTGCTTGATCTTCTGTATAGTGCGTGTATGGTGCAGTTAAGATTTCATTTCTAGAAGATTCCCAGAGTGTAATTATATATAAATTGTCGAGGCTGATTGCATATCCTCTTGACAAAATACCAGGGCGTGCTTGGTGGCTCATTGACTACTATCGCGTTAGTTGAATGAGTGAGTTTGTCATGAAGGGAGGGATTTTGCTGAGGAAGATATAGACGATATTTGGGCAAAAATCTATGGACAAGACTAGCTTGTCCTTCCTTTCAAACCCCCTTCTCATCTCTAGTAGGACTCTATGTTTGCTTGATTTTTGTTTTAAGCATGAAAAATGGAGACATGCATGCATGGAAGCATCAATTGTCATGGAGATTTGGCAATCTTGAGTTTGGCCACCAATACAGATAACCGGTCAATGCATTCGTGAGCATGGGCTGTGTATTTTAGGGTTTTTCCAAATGCAGGGGCTTATCGGATTGAGCCGGTACTTCTTTTGAGTACTTGTCAAGTTATATACATAATGCAAACATGCTATAAATTAATCTCATGCTGACATTATTATACCTTGATGAATTATTGGTGTTTCATGGATATAAAAATGATAGATATGTGATTAGTTAGAGGAACACAAATAAAAATGTAAAATATATATTTTTTTAATATAATTTTAATGTAAACTTGTGTTTAAAATATAAGTTACAATACAACATATCTTTTATATTTTTATTCTCGTCCGTTTCCTCTTAAGACATAAATTAATTACACAAATTTTATGGTACTCAAGTTATGACTATTTGCATTGTATTGCTTATTTAATAGAATCCACTTTATAAAAATAGATATTTTTTTATATTTTCATTGTCTCATGACATAAGTTAATTACACAAATTTTATGATATTCAAGTTGTGACCAGTTGCATTATATTACTTATTTAATAGAATTTACTTTATAAAAATAGATAAGATACAATAGAATAAAGAAATATTAGGTGGAGGGATTCTTATAATTTTTTATGAATCATGGATTTTATTCTGTCTTCCACATGTAATTATTTATCTTTTCAGAACTAATTTCATTAAATAACTAGTAAGACATCACTGCTTACAACTTAAATACCATAAAGTTTTCCATCAACCCCTACCTAATTTGTCAACAAAGTTATACAAGCAATAACATTTAATGTAGGTGTTTTGGGCCAAATAAGAGATTAGTGTAATGATACATGTCAGTGAAGACTATGTTTGGAAATGCAGTTAAATTACATTTATAAAAATATTTGGTTTTTTAATTTTAAAATAATATTTTTGTGTTTCTTGATTATGTTGATGTTAAAAATAAATTAAAAAATATTTTTAAATTTATTTTTAGTATCAACATAATCAATATATTCAGAAAAAAAACATTTTAAAATACAAACCCAACCGTATTTTTAATGTCTACGTTGCACGATTGCTCCCTAACAAACACTTTTGGACACCAAAGGTGAGAGTAAACATAAGACAGAGAGAATCCTCGGTCTAGGTTTTAGAGGCCAGGGCCCAGGATCGCCTCGTCTAACGTTGTTAAAGTCTTTTGATGAGATTAGACTACGGGCTCCCATAATTTTTCTGTAGTTGTGGGTGTATGGGTCACTACTCTTTATGTTGACATCACGGTAACAACTATCACTGCTTTTCTTTTTCCTGTCAGGTCTCTTCACAACCTTGAAGACTATTCTATGATAGTTTTGGTATTTTGGTAAACTATTATTCAAAAACCACGTAATTTCTTAGAATATATATATATATATATCATAACTTTATTATATATAATTGACATTCTCATATTATTGATTTTATATAAATAACTGGATTTGTAACTTGACTGCTATTATTATTATTAAAAGTCCCATGACTGTTATTAATTTAATGATAGCTTGATTGAACAGATGCGCGCTTGATTGTTTGATTTAAAACTATAAGCCTTTCTGAAAATCAAACGACCGTAGTTACAGGACTAGATCAAATTAGGCGCAGAGACTAATTAATGAGATTGCTAATTCTACTAAATATCACACCATCTAGCTAGACCGAAGCCTAAGGCAGAAGTTCATCCATGAAAATATACCAACATACAACAGAAAATAAAATGACAAGATTAGTAGAAGGTAGGAGACGTGAAGCTAAATAAACCAAAACAAGCTGCTCTCTCTAGATGCCCTCTTGGACGCCTCAAATTTCTTTCGCACATCTATCGCTGCATTCCTGCAATATATAAGCCAAACCAATTCTAATCTCTTAATCGAGCAGCTTGAAAAAACACACACACACACACAGTTTGCTATGAATGGAAAGATAACGGAAGGGATAATGTTTAGTTACCTGCATTAAATATTAGGGCTCCCAGAACCAGCACCCGACTTCGGAAGGTACCTAGCCCTAGCCCACTATAACCAGCAAAGCCTGATCCAAATCAATAAAATGCATGCGTGTGTGTGTAAACCTTCAGCAAACAAAGAATCTTACATTTTTTGCTGCTGTGCTAAAAGCTTCTCTGTGTGGTATCTCAAGATCGGCTGCTTTGATGCGCTTTATCTCCTCCCTAGGATGGAAATATACATAACACTTGTTTTGCTAGTACTTATAATGACAGGCAGGTATTGAAAAATACAGGAGTGTTGGCATATGAACCAAACGACTTGTGGGTACGTAGCACTGTATTTTCCCAATATTGATATGAAATTAATTAGGTAATTCTCTCGTATATACTTTATACACGTAAAAAGAAGGTTTCCATCGTTAAAATAGTGAAGGCTAGTTAGAGGTAAAATAACACGTAATTTAGCAATATTATATAAAGTGCAATGGTTGCAGAAACATGTGATTAAAACGAAAAACATCTTCTTCTTACTTCATAAACCTATTGTAAGCAGATGGAAGTCGGTGTTTCTTCTCAGGCGCTGCAAAGAAAATAATAAACATAAAAAAGAAAGAAATTCACATCAATTTAAGGGATAAAATAGCAAATGTAAGCCAAATCAATAGTTATTTAAATCAAAACAAAGATGGGGTTCCTACGCTTTACTACGAAGGGTACTGTGCGCACCGGTTGTTCGCTAGAGTTCGAGGAGGATGAGGATTCGCCCTTTCTGATATCAGTGCAAAACCCTTGCTTCTCCTTGAATAAGAACTCTTCATTACTAGAAACTCCCTTCACAGTACACACGCAATTAAATATAAAGCATTTTAACATGGCATGTTGTTAAGTTGTACTGAAGAGATTTGTGATGCGCTGGTCTATCCTGATCATTGTTGATAAATATACGTGATCTTGTCAATAGCAGCCATTTGTTAGCTAGGAAAAGGAATTGAGTGCCTTGTGTTTAGCTACTTGAGTTATTTCAGTTCAGATATTGACCCCGTATCTATTCTGTAGAATAACAACCGTGCCACCTGAATCGTCCAAGAGCGATCAGAAAGCAGAAGGCGATTACCGATTAATCACAATTATTTTATTTGTTGATTCAAAAGGAGTTTAACTTATGAATGGTGATGGGATATATCCCTGTATCTTAATATTAATATTAATGTTATATAATCTACCTGTAGACTCAGTCGGTGGTACTGATCAAGACATTGCCCTTGGTTGGGAGGTCTGGTGCTGAGAAAGGAGAGATTATTGCAATGACCACATTTGACAGTCACAGTGTCCAGCAGCCTCTTGCATGGAATCCCGACCTAAAAAATTGAACAGTGGAAGAAATCATGAAAACTTGATGTGGGTGCACCACAAGATACAATTATCAGGCTAGCAACACATGTAATTCAATCATCCAAGAATTTAACTAAAATTTGATGTGTATATAGATATAGATACATAAAAAAAAATTGTAGAGCCACATTTTGCTCTCTATCTAGGAAATTGTTTAATTTCATGATCAGGATGAACAATAATAGATGCGAAATGGTACCGCAAGAACAGTGTTGCAGAAGTTGCAACGGCAATAGCAGAGATGCTCAGATGATGGATCCTCCGTGCTTGCTTTCTCTTCTAGGTTCATTGTCAAGCAACAAGGATAGAACAAGATTAATAGAAAGAAGAGATGGCTGACTGAAGTGGAGGGTTCCTTGAGATGCAACAGGAAGAAGTCTAGCTAGGGTTTGTGAGTGTATAATAACAAGGGGACTGCTTCAATAATGGGAGTAGAAGTATCTAGCTAAGCGTCTAAAAGAAAATCTATTGCTACTAAATGTAGTCGTGGAGTCACAGTACATGCGCTACTGCATTTTGCAGAGCGGGTTTGCTCGTTTACGCCCCTTTGATGCTCAGAGCCTCGGGCAGTACGTAAATACTAACCAATTTATGCGATATACTTAAGTAGTCTAGTTGGTGAACAGGTCTCAGTGCAAGCAAACCCATCACAGATTCGGGATAACAAGGAACGCCATTTAATTGTGTTTTTTTTATATATAATTTTTTTAAATATTTTTTTTATATTTTTAAATTATTTTAATGTACTTGTGGATTTATTGTTGTTAGAACTAATTTTTAAAAATAAAAAATATTTGCATTTCAATGTGAAAAACATTTTGAACCATAATTATTATCATAATTCCTAACACCATATAAGTAAATTAATTGGTTAATCCAAATCAATATTATTTAAATATTTAATTTTAAAAAATATAATGTTATTTTAAATTATTTTTTTTAAAATCAAATCTAGTTTTAATTGAATAATGAATTAACTCTAGTTAAATCACATCAATTTTAATTTAATTTTTTAAAAACTCAATCAACATTAAAAACCAAATCAGTGGGTTAATCTCACCTCACAAGCGTTTGGTTATATAATAATCCCATTTTAAAAATATATATAGTAAATAAAAACAATTATGGAATTAAACTCAAAATGATTTGAAGGGTTTGTAGTTAAGAAAGTTTATCTTCCATTTTTTTTAGTTTAAATTTTGAGGTGAATATTCAAAAACTTATTTTTCTAAATTTATGATCTAATATGGAAGAAAAAAAAAACTTCCCAATATATATATATATAAAGCAATTTCGTTCAATTGAATTTTGGTGCGGGCCGGTTTCCATGGTGTTGTCAAATCAATTATCTGTTCAGTTTCTAACCTTTTCGGTTTCAGGAAAAATCAACACACCGTCCACCATGACATAATTGAAAATTCGATTGCAATAGTTGCTAGTGTCTTGGAGGTTGACATTTATAAAATTGGTGGAGTTACTTGGAGGAGTCCCGGACATGAGCATTGTTGGTCTATATATATACACCCCAACTTAAGCAATCAAGAGCTAAAGAACTTTAAAGCAAGCATGGTGAAATATCAACTCAGGCAAGCATGTATAATAGAAACAAGAAAGAAAAGAAACTAGGCATGCGAGCACGACGATTTATAAAGAATGGATCGGTGAGTAGACGAAAAGTTACTTAGTTCGTGTAATTAGCAGATTTACTCACGAAAAGAATAATTAACTCTTGTTAAGAGATCATGATATTGGAAATTATTCTCCTTTCTTTCCCTGTAAGCAGTCATGAGTTATATAGCACCGTCCCCTTATTTCCGTCTCAGTGTCGACACTTGTTACTTGTTTCTTAGCATGGTGGCATCCCTAAGACCATTACACATAGTGATCTTAGGGAATGATCAGATTCATATAATCTTGATACGCAACAGTATATCCTCGCTAACAAAATTAATCAAAATCAATAAATAAATAAATAAATATTTTTCTGCTTACTTTACGAGTTCCATCTTAAAAGAAGTACACTGAAATAATGGAAAGCCTATAAATCACCCAACTACTATCCCATATCGATCTTAGCTGAATTTGCAAGTGAGAAACTCCGGATTGGATCCTGTTGTCTTGTATCTATTCATTGCTGAAATTCTATTGAAATATGCAACTAGATCCTTTTGTCAAAATCTATTCATGCCGGGCAGCAAGATGATTTTTTTTTTAACGTTTAATATTTTATATTAATTGAAATTTGACATAAATTTTGGTAAATGATATACATAAATATTGTAAGCTTTTGCTATATAAAAAATCTTCTTTATTTTAATTTGAGAAAACCCAATTTCTTAAAAAATATACTTTGTTGATTTAGATAAATAAATAAAATCCTGATTATTCCAAACTCTTATAATAGATGTACATCCTATCTTGAACTTAAGAATCTATTGTGTGGATTTTAAATCTTTTATCGTTACACTATGCCTCTTAAATAATTTGTAAAATGAACTAAAATAACAATTGTTCTTTTTTATGTAAGAGAAAAGGGTAATTTGTAATTAATTAAGCTATATGTCTGTATGAAGAAATAAAATCGCTCATGTTCGGGCTTTCGATAAGTTAGTTCCTAGTGGTCAAGAAAATACCCATCCAACTTAATCTCAAGTTCAATCAAGTCATGTTTTGGCTTTTGAGATAGACGACATATCTAAATCAATCATTCGAAGTGGTTTGACCAAGCTTTGATCTCAAAATGATTGCATAAAATCTCTTTAAATTTACGTAAATGTGAAGAATGCAATGTTATGGATTTTTCTTTCTCGGAGGTGTTGAATTATATTGACTCTATCCCTTCATATAACCTTCATGAGTAGTAGAGTCCTTGTCTCTTTGGAGAGGCTTCGATGAACCTCGAAGTAGTTTGTATTCGCCCTGTTGTTTAGTCATCGTTCTAGCCACTTCAATTCGTCATGAGCTACTTTTATTCACCTTTTAAAGCCATCAACTTTTTCCTCCAGCAGGTAATATCATTTTATGTTTCTAGTCACTGAGTCCATTAGCTCCGAGCCTAAGTGACGACATTCGCTATCATATCAATGAAGGTTTTATCATCTACGAGGTCCTTGCAACTCGCCTTCAATGGGACATTATGTTATGGGACCGTGACGAAGAAATGTTAGCAGAGAAACTAAATTGGTAGGCATGGAAATCACCATTGCTGCTGATGATATATAGCAGTCAAATTGGAGATACCCAAGAATGGCAATGATGGTCAGGCTGAGCGAATAATTAATTTTTAGCCAGAGATATTGACAATCTCACCACCAAAATGACTAACATCAATGCCGAGTTAATTTATACAAGTAATGCAAGCAAACAATGAGGTCATAAGAGGTCATTGTGAACACACCCACGTGTTTGACAGAAGCCAAGATTTAGGCAATGACAGCATGCATGAATGGCTCCGACTAAATTTAGGAGCGAATGGAATAGGTATCAAGTTGCTTAGAGGCTACTACTTGTACAATAGATGCTTCTTTATAGAACTTAAACAGTAGCCTTCACGTTCTAATTATAAAACACAGAGGTTTTATCCCCAGAAATGAGATCCATCACAGTCTGTCTATAGGGATAATCATACACAACGTGACAAGTACATCTCATGAAAATTAGGAAGAGACGAATTGTTTTGAACAGCAGACCCAGGCTTGATGGAGTTAACCGCAAGGATATCATGGATTAGTGAGGCTTTGTATCCGCCAAGCAAAACAAGGCAAATTTAGACAAGGAAACACAGTGGAGGCAATCTAAGAGTGGTTTTTAGCGATCTAATAGAGAAGACAAGAAAGCAGAACATGGCAAATTAACCTCTCCACCTTGGCAAGCAAGATAATTTTTTAGCCTGTTCAGGAAGATTGGAAGTTCGAAAATACAAGACAAGTGACAAGATACGGTGTTGATACATGGACAATAGGATGCTATTAATTAGTTAATTTTCTAGGAATTATTTGTGACAGTTATTTGTTTATCATTATAAATATATAATGTGCCTGTATTTTCGCCATCATCGTAACATCCCAAACAACTATACGTACGTGTTTATCTTACGTTTTTTACTGTCTACTCTAACAGTAGAGTGGTTTAAATTAGTTTAATTTATAGGTTAGCCACCACTTTCCATTCCATTTGATCTTCGGAGTTAATCTTTGATTGAGGAGTATAACTTTCCATAATTGTCCAACTTTATTATTTATCGAAAAACAATATAACTAATGGTAAAATTCGAGATGAACAAGTACTAGTTTTTATAAATATTGTATCTGGCTATCTGTTAGGAAAATAAGAATCAAAAGTTATTAAAACCAGATGCTGTTTTAATAATATTTTTTTTAGAAAAAATAGTTTTAATATCTTTTAGAAAATTAAAAGAGTATTTGACTGGATTGCTAGGTTATCTCACAGGACAGATAAAACTCAATAACACTTCCAGAACCGTTGTGATAAAAAAAATTAAAATTAAAATAACGGGCTAATACCCATGCCATTTGAGTGTTATTTTAAGATGGTAAAAAACAAGCGTCCATCCAAAATATCATGGGAAGCGTGAACGAGTGAAAAAGACAGTGGAGAGATGGTAACCTGCATGGGTTCCATCTTTTGTGGGTGCGGTGCTAAACGAGGAAATCTGAAAGAGACGGATGCCAAAGCTCATGTCACCGTCACCCTAGTAAATCAAAATAGGGGATGAGTTTTGTGTCTTTTGTGATGGGACGATTCCTCATTTCCGAATATAGAAACAAAGCTATAGCTACACTTGGTATCCTCACCTTTCTCTGCCTGTATAAATCGGCCCCCTCCGTCTGGTTTTAGGTGTCCATTACCCTCAAGGTCTCTCCTTAGTCCATTGTACAGTTCACTAGTCATTGCCTTGGCTAGGCTTTTGCATTAACCATGGAGTTTGATACAGGTTTTCATGGGTTGGCATTAAGTGTTTACCATTCTACGAGGCTCCCATGTCTTCCTTTTTTCTCCATCTTTCCTTAGACCTTACCAGACCAGTTCACACACGTAGTTCTGTTCATCAACGGATCTGGACACGTTCCATTGGTTCTATTGTCACCCCCTTCTCTTCCTTTTACGGAAATTCAGATTAGACATCTCCACTCTCATGTTCATGACCTCTTCACTTTTCATGTTTCTTTCTCTTCATTCAAACTAGTTTTCTTTTTGGAACAAGCCTGCATCCCTCTTGGATATTTTACAGTATTCGTTTTTGTTCATGTCTAATTGACATTTGTCCTGGAAAAAACTGTTCAGTTTGTACGCATGGTAACTCAAAGTTTCCATATTGAAGTTAATTAAGATTCTTAAATCAGATGAATTATTTTAAACTAAAGAGAAAAATACCGTGTAAAATCAGGTTCAAACTTAATCAATAGATATTAGAGTTTGGGAAGATAAATTAAAACTATAAATCTTTTGATTTTTTATTGTTATGTATGGTATCATATGTTTTAATTCTTTATTGTGTGGTGCTATATGATGGTGGAACTATTATATTAATTAAAAAAACTAATTATTTATTTTATTTAAATGTAGCTGTTATAGTAAATAGCAATTGTATTATTAAAAAAAAGCAAGCAAAAAAAAGAATTAGAAAAGAATCAAAATTTATAAATTAATTAATCCGAGTAGATTAGTTTCATAATATTTTCCCTTAGTTTTCCAACATGCATTTCATTTTTTTTTTAATTAACGTGGGTGTTCGGGCCAGCTTACGCGCACCACGACTAATCTCACGGTCCACTGGACATCTTGCAAGTCTCAGTGAACAGGTTAGACACCGCGGGGGTGACAGGCGTACCACACAGCAAGGAGCCAGTAGAACAAGGAAGGACACCATTCACCAGCCCCACTCTCACTGGGACTCGAACCAAAGTTCGAAAGAAGACGAGCAGCGCCTTACGCCACTGAGCTACAAGCTGCTTGATTCCATTCTTTTCTTTTTTTCTTACAAGTCAAGCCTTTGATTTTAAGTTTCTGCGATCTCAACGTTCTATCATAAAAGAATTGATTATTATTTGATTGTGTTTTTTTTTTAAGAAAAGCTTATGTATCGATATGTTTGCAAGGAAGATTGCACGGGCTGCTCAATGGTTGGTTAATGTTAGAGATAGTAGAGAGGGAGAGGCGAGCTTAATTCCTGTAGTGTATATATAGTTTGTATGGAATAAATTTGACCACCAAAGCAGATATAAGGAACCAATTTGACCACCTCTTCCAAACAAATATAAGGATGGGGTATTAATTCAAAGCAAATGCTGCTATTTTATTTATTAACTATCAACTAAAAGAGAAGGCGTTATCCCTATTCCATTTATGATATTCATGAATCACTGTTATCTAAATATTATTTTTTAAAAAGTTTATTATTCAATATTAAATTTATTTTTTATTGAGTTATTATACTTTTATATATAAATCATAGATTTAATAGATTAATTCAATTTTTATTTTTTTAATTAATTTTTTTTAATTTCATTATTAAATATTAGATTGATTGAGAATTATATTTTATAATTTATTTTATTTACTTTCTATTATGTTATTTCATCCTTGTGACATGGGAATAGTTCTTAACATGTTAACTTAAGTTAACCCTGGTTGTTTTTTATGTTATTTTTAATTAATTTTTTTCTTTTAATTTTATCATTTAATACTAAGTTGTTGGTTAGAAATAGAGCTTTATAATCTTTTTATTTTTTTTATAGGAATATTTTGATTTCATGATCAAGGTCATGAGTTTTAGAATTTGAATCCTGGTTAAATTAAATTGTTTTTTTTTTCTAAGAGGGTGTCTAAGTTTCATGACTTGGAGCACAAGTCCTTCAACAATGTTCCTAGTTTCATGATCAAGGTTGCAATTTTGGTGGGTTAACCCAGTTGCCTAAGTTATTTTTTTTCTTGATTGATGTTTTCTTTTTCAATTTTATTATTTAATGCTGTGTTTGAGTGAAAATTAGGTTTTATGATTTGTTTTGGTTTGCTTCTTATTAAATTATTACAACTTTGTGACCCAATAATATTGTTTAATGGGTTAATTCTAGTTGTCTTGACTAATTTTTTGTATTAATTTTTTAATTAGAAAATTTTTAATTTTCATCATTCAACATTAGTTAAAAAAAGAAAAATGATTATAAATTGAGTTTTATAATTTATTTTGATTTGCTTTATATATTTTATCTTAGTCTCGTAACAAAGTCATAGATTTGATAGGTTAATTTAAGTTAAATTAAATTATTTTTTTCTACAAAGTTATACTGATTTAATAACTTAAATCATAAGTTTGATGGATTAACTTAAGTTATTTTTATATTTTTTTAATCACATCCTTTAATATTGAACTGATTGAAAATTAAAATTTATAATTTTTTTTTTCATACGGTTATTTCATTTTTATAACTTAAGTTAGGAGTTTGACAGGTTAACTAGAGTTACTTCTTAATTGATTTTTTTTTTCAATCTTATCTTTTAATATTGGATTGATTGAAAATCAAGATTTATAATTTACTTTTTACAAGATTATCAAAAACTTATTACCAGTGTTAAAAATATATCTACTCTAAATTTAATAACTATAATAAGGAGTATAAGTGGTATTTTAAAGAAAATGACTTTTTATATTAAAGATACAAAATCAACACTAATTCTCTTAGCAATCGTATCTTTTTTATTACAATACATATTTTCCCAACACCAAACACAATCCCTTATCTTTATATATATATATAAATAGAATTAAACCTTATTTTCCTCAACTTCATCCGATCGATGAGGAAAAATTTAAGGACTCGTAAGGTTTGCATACATTCAGGAGAATATTGTCATGGACAAACCATAACCTTTCATGCTAGATGTCGTGAAATCAATAACAAAATAACCAGCAAGTAACCGTAAATTTAGCATGATTCTATTATGCTATGATCATATCTTAAGATATTTGTAAGTAATTTGAAGAACTCCTTCCATCTAGGTCGTTGTAGTATAGTGGTGAGTATTCCCGCCTGTCACGCGGGTGACCCGGGTTCGATCCCCGGCAACGGCGAATTTATATTTTCGAAAGAAGTTATTCCGTTCAATTTATTATTTTTGTTTCAAAAAATTATCTAAGCTACAATGTGAGAGGGAACTTTAAATTTTCACTCCCGCCATTAAAATCCTCTATTCCTCCCGCTCTCGCATCAATCAATCAGTACCGTACAATCTTCCTACTAAGCAAAGTCGCATTTGATTTCTTATGCTTTAGAATGGCGAAATCTAGACCAAAGGAAGAAGGAGAAGATCGAGAGGAGGCGGAGAAAACAGGCGGTCTTGAATTAGTTTCAATCGGATCTCTCCATAGCGGTGGCGCCTGGGACAAGAAGTACTGGAGCTCTACGAGGGTTCGTTCTTTGGTTTTCTTTTTCAATTTTAATCTGGTTAAATCCATCAACGCTTTAATACCTTCACGACATCTTTTGATCTTTGTTTTAAATTCCAATTTGTATTGTGACCTTTTAATGGTTATTTCAATTAGATTATGCAAATATTTGATTATTCGTCTAATGGTTATAAATTTGGAGATAGATCCGCTTCGACTAGTATGGATTTAAGCTGCTTAGTAGTTGATTCCATTTCATTTTCTGTAGTTTACAACAGACTTCGGCAATCCGTGTTGATTTGTCAGTCTATGGCTTGGAAAATGCTGTTTAGGGTTTGAGGTTTTATTCATCTTTTGATTGGGTGGTTAGATTTGAAGAATTTGCTGCTAGAATTTTCTGGTAGTAGATAAATTAAGGCTTCAAATGGTGCTTTTAATTTTGAGGATCAAGACTGGGATGAATGAAGTATCTAAACTAAGTACGCATGTAATGCATTTGAAACATAATATACTGCTTCACTTTCGAAGTTTTCATAAAATTACTTGTTTTGATGCATGTTGGGTGTGTGTTTGTGAAGCATAGGGCTGTTCTGCTTGTTTTGTGGATTTGGCTCCTCATCGAGGCTTAGCAAAAGCATTCCAATGTGTTTTCAAAAATAACAAAGTGAAGGCTCTTAGAAATTTGTAGAAAACTATAGACTGTGGTCCGTATCATATGATGTCATGTCTTTTGTCAACTAAATTCTGTTATTTTGTAGGGTAAAGATCGGTATCCTTATCCTGTTGGATACCAAGCTCGTCGAGCTTACAATGGGGGAGCTTATAAGATGGAAATTCATGAAGGTCCTAAAGGGCCTTTATTTGCGGTTTGTACCTATCCCTTTTGGTTTTTATCATTCTTAGCTAGTTTTACGCAAAGGTAGAAAGATAAGAATGACAAATAGAGTACTGCTGCAGATCACTTCCACTGATGGATATTCATGTTCCGGTCAAACTCCTGATATCGTGTGGCAGAAATTTCAGAAGAATTGTTGCCCTCACACAAAGATTTGGCATGGAAAAAGATTTTCATGCATGATAGATGGCATAGAGGTAAATCTTGGTTCCTTCCTAAAATCAGTTCAATCTTGAAATCACATTTATTGCAAATATTTAGTGTCGAATCACACCTTTATCATATTCAGACATTCATCTTGCAGAAACTGGAATGAGCTTTGCTCACATCTAATATAAGCCTCTAACCTTTGTAGCTAAGATGCATTGATGTTCACATTAGTTACATTTGACTGGTATTAGACTTTACAGAAGTCCAACATCTATAACCTCAGTTTGCAGTAAGCTGGCCACATTTGTAATTTTTTTGAGGTTTCATCTCAGTGGCCCTTGTTGTTCTATTGCTTGCAACTTATGAAAGTAATGGCTCTTCCAGATTACTTCATTAATATAACTAGAAATTGTTTACACCTTCTGATTGTTTCCTTTGTATTAATCTTCAAGCTGAGTGGTGTTCAATTGATTAGTGTCCTGACAAGCAGGGGACTGACTTCCTCTATTTCCTCTATTATCAATTGCAAAACTAGGGCAAGATTATGAAAAGGAACCTCATTTTGTGCTAAAAAGTTCCTTCTCTTATGCTTGAGCAATGCAGTTTTTTGGGTTCAAAAATCCATTTGTCCAGAGGTTACTACGAGAACTGGTGACAAATATAAATGGGATTGCAGAACAGAGACCACTATCCCCCAGCTTCTCCAATAGGTCCTCTGGAACAGAGCTAAATAACCGATGCACACATGCATGCACACATCCCAATCTACCACCCTACTTGGCAAGATCTCAGGTTAAGGGAAAGAGAAGTAAGAGCCAAAAAATTACAAATCCTGAGTCATTAAGTACTGCTAGCTTTAAAAGATCCCGAGCTGAAGATGTAATGTATATTGCCGAGTCATCTGATTCAGCTTCCAAAACTCATAAGCAATGGAGGTCTACTTTAAGTTTTAACCAAGAGCAGGAGTCTTGTAAACTTCCAGGAACATTGTCAACAGCAGTTTGCTTAAAACCTGTAGCTGGAGGAGAAACTGATCACTCATCAGCCAAGGATGATTTTCCCTTGAAGTCAGTTGACAGCTCCGATCATCCTACAGAAAAAGGTGCCCCTTTGCCTGAAGAAAGCATGCTTGCTTGGTCTAGAAGTTCTAAATCCACCACTGGAGTCGTCAACTTGTCTGTGGAAGATAAAATTGTTAGTGCCTTTTCACTCGTTGCTTCCGAACTTTTTTGCCTCTTGACACTACTGAATTGATAGACATTTACATAACCTGTGAGTTTTTGTTTACGTCCTGCTACCTTTGTACGGTATCTTAGGTTCTTACTTTAATGAAGTGACCCAGTTACATTTTCTGTACCCCTACTGAGAAAATTATTCATTTCTCCCAATTGTCGGAAATATTCATGTTTCTTTAGTAAAATTGGCCTAGTATAAGAAACATTCTTTTATGTAACAGCTTAATAGGTCACTAGATACTAAAGTGGAAGGGTCAAGTTTTACAATGTCAGTGGAAGACCAGGCTGAAGATGCAACAGCTCCAAAAGACCAGCCATGTGTACACAATGTTGATCGTTGTGCACCTGATACCTTAGATTTTGAGCAAGGTATTCCTTAACTTATTCATGCTTTTTTCCCGAGTTGGTGAAATTGGAGTGCCTAAGCGCTCTCCTGTTCAACTTTTGGTGATGTATCATCTTCTATCCATTTTCTGTCTTGACACTAGTTTGATGCAGATAATATTACAAATTCTGCTCAAGCTACCCATGATATAAGTGCATGCAGTGTCAGAGAAGAGTTACTGGTGAATGAGGTCATCACTTGCGAAGGACATATAACTGAATCGCACCCAGAAGAAGTAATAGGCACACCCAACTCAAATGGGAATTCTGAAAGAAGTGATTTTGATTCAGCAGGTCAAGACATAGCCAAGTCAATGATGACGGTTCTGCTTCCTCAAGCAATACCTCTGCTCAAAAACAAGTCAAGAAAAAAAAATAAGACCATTGGTTATTCAGAGATATTGCCTAATACACCAAAACCTAATGAAAATAATGATGAAAATCTCCAATTCGTGGAGACTCAATCTCCTGGTGTATATGGTTCAGTTCTCCCAGGTTCTGAGCATGCGAAGTCTGTTGTTCTTGACAGTTTTGATGGTGACCAGTGTGGGGTTCATGTAACAAACCAGCCAATATCACCCTCCAATACTGCTGAGGCTGATCAACCTTGTTTTGATACAGATGCATGTCCTCCCTGCAGAGTGGATCAGTTTGTTAATATAGGTGGGACGGAGTCATCAGTTTGTCAGTTTGACACTGATGGGCTTAAAGACATCTTTTGTCACAATCAAGTGCAAAGCAAAGTGCAATTGGCTTTGGATAAAAGGCATCAGGATGATTATCTATACCCTTATGAATCTGTTTCTGGCATCAAGTCTGCCAACGAAAATGTTTTGTATGAAGAAAATCAGGATATTTGCAAAAAAATGGATGAAAACTCAATTGGTACCAAATTCCTTTCCGGGGAAAAAGACCTCAACCGTGGAACAGATTTCAATGATGGTAATCTCTGTCATCATTTCCAGTCAATACTGTATCAGTTTCACTTGTTGATAATATGTCCAAAACCAAACTTATAATGGTGAACTGAACTGCAGTCTAGCCCATGAGACAGGGCGCATATTCCCTACTGGCCTTCAAATGAAAATACATGCCCTTTCCACGTAGTTTCTGTGTCTTCATGAACTGGTTATCTTGGAATCGCATGTTACCAATTTGAGCAGGCACTTTGTATATGTAAATCAATGCATGTGCAGAAAACCTTGTTCAAAGCTGTATATGGACCAGCTAAATTCTGAAATTCTTGTGCAATTTTATTATTTCAGATCCTTTGATGTTAAATTTCAACTAAACCACATATTGGTTGTTTCTTGCAGTGGTTGCTAAAAGTAATATGAGCCAAAGAGGTTTAGGCGCTTCTTTGCAAATATTAAGGAATGACATCAGTGTCAAGGCTGAGACTCCTGAATCAGGCAATTTGTCTACTCCTCAAGTGACAAAAAACGTATATACCAGAAAAAAGGTCTCAAAAGCATCATCTTCAACCAGAAAATGTAATGCTTCATTCTCAGAAAGTATTATATGTAGAAATTTGAGAGATGATTCTATCCCAGAAAGTACAAGAACTTCACTCAAGTCAGAGATGTTCCAGATGAGTTCGTCTGTGGACAAACCACATAAAAATGCTATTTTTGGTTCTGAACCCATGGTTGGAGACCAGCTAAACGGTATGCAGATAGATGAAACTACTAGTAATCCCAACCCTTTATCAGAGAGCAAGTTGCCTATTGTATCACAAACTCAAACATTTTCCGGTGCTTCCATGGGCAAGGATGCTTCAAATCTTTTTGCTGCAACGGTTTCAAAAATACAAAAACCGCATGCTTATTCTGAAGGCACGCTGGTTGTGAGCCAGAATACCTCCGATACAAATAGACCACCAGAATTATCTGCGGAGCTAGGAACCACATTCTCTTGCTATAACACATCCAGTGTCAAGGAAGTTCAGACTAACTCAGACCTAAAACTACATAGGAACTTGAAGCACAACAATGAACTAGAGGGTATCTTCGAGCTTGTGGGGTGCTATCTTCACCCCATGCCTGTTTTGTCGCTGTTGGTGGTTACAAAAGGAGATGAAATCAATGTTTGTGCTCTGTGTGGTCATTTGGTAGATAAAAACAGAACCCTGTTTCTGTACAAGCTAGCAATTGAAGAAACAAGGACAGGGAACCCTTCTTTTGTTGGCCACACGTCAGTAACGTTTCCATTTTCAACAGATATCTTTGGCAGAGAAGTAAGAAATAAATGCATTGTTAATAATTAAATGAATTCTTTGGCTGTTGTGCTTGCAACTTATTGTCATAATTTTGACCCTGTTGTTACACTTCACTAGACTGCACTTGAACGATCTGGCCTGCAACTAACCCCTGATGGGCAGAATCTTGTTTTACTTGGCAGCATGAAAACACCTTATTGCAGGTTGATTACTCCTGTGGGTTTATATTATTGAAAAAATTATATGTGATAAAAGTAAGGCTTAGGCACTAATATCCCATATATTTCATCAGGGAAGGAAGAACAGATTGTTTGTGCTCAACTTGTTCATTAAACTGCTCTGAGCAAAGTACAGTGAAAATTGTGCAAGTAAAAACTGGCTATGTTTCAGTCCTGGTAAAATTGAGTACAGTTGACAGCATGCAGTGTATATTGGCCTGTGAACCTAACCATCTAATTGCTACTGGAGAGAGTGGGAGGCTACATCTCTGGACCATGAATTCAGCATGGAGGTAACTTTTTCTGAGATAGTGTCCATTTCGTTTGACTTCAGTTCCTCAAACTATTTACATGGTTTGATATCTTTGTTGAGTCTGAAATGTTTAATTTAGGCTAATTTTCTCAATGCGGCCAACTGGTTTCCTTCATAAACAATTCATTTGCTCTCTGGCGTATACTCCTTTATAAATTGATCATATTTGTACTAATCTGCAATACCAGTGTTTACCAATCAAATTGTGTTGGAAATGACTGCTTTTGCTTCTCACCCAATCCTCCAAACTAGGTGCTTTTTGATCTTTTGAGGTCATTATTATGCCATAATTGTCCGTTCCTGATTCAATAGTCAATCAGAGGAAAAGTCCGTTACCCTAAATGCTTGTCCTCTATATTTGTTTCAGTAATATTTGGTTCAGAGCTTTACCAATATATACCATCCTTAATGGGTTCAAGCTTTTGAGTTTTCTCCTTGGCAAGGTGGTCATATTTTTCAAAGGAAGTGGTTCAGGAATTTTGGATAAATTGATGTTAATGTGTTCATCTTTTTATTGAGATTAGCTGCTGTTCAAAAGTTCGAACTTAATGAAGGCATGCTATTTTTTATTAGTCCCTAGAATGCTATTTTGGTCGCTTGATTCATGGGAGATAGCTTTGATTTTGCTTGTTTGAGTTGGCAGCTTCTGATCAGGCTATCTATCTATTCATTGTATACAGTTGTCATTTTTTTTTCTTTCAAAATTTGCAGTGCACCAACAGAAGAATTTATCATTTCAGCTAACGATTGCATTTCCCCTTGCATAGTTGAGCTGAAGAGGGTTCCGAACTGTGCTTCTCTAGTTGTTGGGAATAACGGCTTCGGGGAATTTACTGTATGGTATGCTGCTGACAAGATATCTTCTTTGATTCAACGTTGTTTGATATGGCAACAATGTGTGTAATTATCAGTACTTAATTGGTCAGCATTGCGAAAGCCTTTAAATATTGAAATTTCTCCCAACTTTATATTTGATTACTCATTATATATCTCTGCCGTGACTTTTGTTGTCTGCCTTGGATTTTTTTTATCTGAAGCTACAATCCGCTTGTATTTGCACAAGGTTTCTAAATTATGTTCCTCTCCCTTTAACAACATCCCCCCAAAATAAAGCTGAGAGAAACAGACATCAGTTTCATGATTGTTCTGAATTCCATCTGTATCTGATTGCAAGTAATTTCTTCCAGGGATGTCTCAAGGCGCATGTTCATGGCAAGGGTCTCTTCTCCAAGTGCTTCAGCATGTCAATTCTTTCCAATCAGTTCGTTTACTTGGCAAAGAGTAGTCCATGGTTTCCATTATTCTACTGTGGAGGAGCAAATCAATGGAATCGTAGATGCAAAAAAAATGTGGTTTTCAGAGAGCAGTGAGTATCATTCCTTACCTCCACTGGATGGAGAAGATATTGCCATCTGGCTTCTTGTCTCAACCATTCCTGAGTTGGATACTCAAGAAGACCATATATCACGTGATTGCGGTATAAATCCAGTTGGGTGGTGGAGGCTAGCTCTACTGGTGAAAAATATGTTGATACTCGGAAAAGCATTGGATCCAAGGTGCCCGCAATTTTGTTTTTAAGTTTGAAATTATATTCCTCTTCTCCAAACCTTGCTAGGTGTTTGCTTTGCTTTCCCTTTTCGGCAGACTACAAAAATGCAGTTGGTTTAAAGCACTTGAAGATCATATATAAGACTATGAGGAATGTTTGCTCCATTGTCTGTTTAGCATTAGTGATCATGTTTCCATTTTAAGTTGATGGTTTGATATATGAAGATATTTTTGCAGTTAAATGCTTGTGTGAACATCATTATATGCAAGCATTTTAGTTACTCCTGGCTCTATGTCCTGAAGTTTTTTCTATTATCTGAGACATTGAGTCAGCTGTTTAAATGTTCACAAGTATGACCGGGAAGTACTGTGCAGGGCTGCTGCTATTGGTTCGTCATCTGGCAATGGAATCATTGGCACATTTGATGGACTCGTTTATTTGTGGGAATTTACAACAGGGACTAGACTTGGCACCCTGCACCATTTTGAAGGTATACTTAAGTTTGAGTAATCCAGGCTTGTATTTTATGCTATTCCATGACATCAAATTGATCGGGGAATTATCGGCCTAACCTTTCTTTCCGCATGATCTTACAGAATCAGTTCTTGACCCTTCCAAATCTCATTTAATGTTAGAAAATCATTTTCAACACCAAATTCGCATGTTTTTAACATCAAGTATATGAACTTTAGTTTCGGTTGTAAAACCTAGCAAGAGTCTAGTGAACTTTAAACCTTTTTGTATTAGTGTTTTGGTAAACTTTGGTGGCTGTTTTATTTTTTTTGTTGTTGTTTGATCAATTCTACCTCACCAGGTGAAAGTGTTTCCTGTATTGCTACTGACAATTCGAAGCCAGGAGTCATTTCAGTAGCAGGGGACAAAGGCCAATTACTGGTTTATCGACGGTCTCGCAAATGAATGGGATAGGGTAACATGTTATATTTTCTTCTACTTTCTGTCACAGTTCGTCGAGTGGCCTGGGTAGAGAATTGAGCTTAACAACTGATTCTCTTAGAGTTAGGATCTGAATCAGTACAAGGTTGACTTTCCATTGCTCGCAAATATAAAGATTCGAGATTCCCTTGTTTCGCTTTTGCTGGATAACCAATGGAGTTATGCCATCCTATATTCCTATTCAAGTAAATAAAAGCGCGTAAGTATATGAATTTACAAATTACGACGAAAGCAATTTTCATAATAATTAGTATTTCGTGGCAAACATGTTTCATTTTTTGCTAAACCTTTCTTTCCAGCAGCTTGCTTTTCCAGGTAAGTTCCGTATGTTTTAGTTACTCTTGTTTGTTAGTTAATCAGTCTGGTGTATTTTTAACCTTAAGAGATTGAAGATTAGAGGGTGACAAGGCCCTTCTATTGTATTGTGGTGGTTCAAATTACCGTCTGCTTTCACCATTTAAAATCCTGGTTACTGCTCGATATCTGGCAAGAGACTGCATTTACTAGCATGGTTGGTATCCAGAAATCTTAAGAACGTATGATCGACCCGAAAAACCAAAAATAAATAAGCATCACTAACAGAGCACCATAAAACATTATCGACCAACCAGGCCACAGGTATCTTTAGCCGAATCGATGTAAGTTTCGAATTCATAAAATTTCCCTTAGGCCACTGCTAGGATGGCCCAAAACCCGTTTGTGCAAGTGTCTATTTTAAAGTTTGAACTTTGAAGCATGATCACGTGTATTTTATTTTAAAATTGGAGGCGACAGCACCTCATATCTTTGTGACTTTTGAAGCCCCGGTGCATGTCGAGATTCGAAATCATTCGGTCAGTCTGTCCCATGTTATGTGTTTCGCATTCGTTCATCCAATAATAAACAGCTATAAAACCATAGAATAGAAGAAACGCGCATTGGAGCAATCATGGTCTTGGAAACCTCGGAGAATGCATGCTATGCAATGTCAAAGTAAATGGTGACAGAGAGCCATCTCTTTCTTTTCTTGTCAGTTTCTCAAAAGAAACTTCTGCCATCTATGATCTCTCTCTTTTTTTTTTTATGTTTTGTTTATAGAAAAAAAATATTTTTTTTATTGTTATTAGATTATATTAATATTAAAAAATAAGAAAATATTATTTTTATATATTTTTAAATAAAAAATATTTTAAAAAACAATCAAATGAATCAATTCTGCTGGTAACTTTATCCTGCTAAAAGTTAAATTAAACTCTTTTGTCCTCTAAGAGTCCAAGGAATCCAACAATATAAGATCCATGAAAGCTGACAAAAATGCCAGCCAAGTGGGGTTCGCTCCCAATCCATGACCATGTTCGTTAGATCCAGGCGTGCCCAACTTTAAAAAAAACCAGGTCATTACCTAATCCCCTTCTATTTTTGCCACTTAACGAGACAATAAAGTTAAATTGTCGGAGTTTCAATTCAAATATTTTCCTGTGAAAAATGTTATCCTCTCAGAATGAAAATGCAAGAAGAGGAAACCAGTTGTTGGCCCACCACGAATTTTCAAACTCAACTCATCATTCCCCTAACGAATTTCAATTTCAAATCTGATGCGGCTGTTTGGCATTGGAGTTAGGGTGCCGTTTGTTTAAAAGGTTATGTTTGTATTTTGCTTAAATTATAGATGCAACTTTTGGTTAAAAACTAAATATTATTTATGTTCATGGACATTTTTGCTTTTAAAATGCAAGGAAAGAAAAATAAAAAATTATTGCTTTTGACGTATTATTAATGCTAATTATACTGTTTAATGAAATAATTACCATGAGTAGTATAACCTATTATATTGTTCTAGTTGAACCAGTTTTGGTAGGACTAGGTTAAGTTCAAAACTCAATATGAATTGAATCAGGTTTGACTCAGTAAAATAAAAAATAAAAAATATTTTTTATTATTTAATTGTATTTTATTAGAAAAACTAATATTTAATATTATTCAGTGACACTACATAAATTAAAAAAAAATGTTTGATGATGTAACATTTATAGAATTTGATTGCAATTTTAATTTTGTTCATAATTATATTTTACTTGATGTTATTGCATGCTTAAGAAGCTAAAAAAATTATAGTCCTTATCGAATGTATTTCATACATGATAAAATTATAGATAATTTAATGTAATAATGAAAAATATTTTATATAAAATGTTGTTTATTTTATGATATAATAACATTTATAATATTTAAATTAAAAACTATCAATATTAATATATATTTTTTAAAATTATTTTATAATCTTAATTTTAAAAGCATTATTAACCAAATATATTAAATTATTTTTTATTCAATCTCAGTTTCAATCATAGTTTTTATCAAATATATATAAATACCAAATCAACCAAAAACATTTTTTATAAAATAATTTTTTTTAAATTACTGACACAACAACTATTACAATACCAAACATTCTTTTAAATTGTGCATGGAAATCTTTTAGATATATATTTAATTTAAAAAAATTAAATTAATATATAAAATTATTTTAACATGTTAATATAAAAAATTAAAAAACATTATTTTAATATATTTTTAAATAAAAAATATTTTCTAAAAATATTATACACTATAATACCAAATACATAACAATATAGTATAGTAAAAACCAGAAAAGTTTATATTCACCTAAGCACTAGGAAAGCTCTCAATCTTCAGCACCGTTTGTTTTTATATTTAAATGCATTTTAAACATGCATTTAACTTTTTTCCCTGATAATTTTAATATATTAAAATAAAAATTTTAAATAAATAATTTTAATATATTTTCAAATTAAAAACATCTATCCGACAAAACAATACCAGATTTAGAACTAGAAATAAATAATATAATGATCTCAACGACGGCTACAACCGTGATAAAGGTAAAGCTAAGCAGCTACCAGATTTAGAACTAGAAAGGCAAATAATTTCGTGTAATCCTCTACTTTGCTGTCCCGTTAGGTTGCTTTGAAGATTTTTCCTCTGAAGAGTTGAGTTCATCCCAAGCTTCAATCCAAGTGACCATGGCATCAGCTAGTTTAATGAAATAGGGATCAACCTTGCCAAGTTTCTCCTTGACCTGCTTGGCGAGTTGAATGTAGCATTGTTGAACAGTGACGCATTCCTTGGGAAGAACTGCGGCCTGGAAGAATGGTATCAGGTCTTCCTGCCAGTAGATCCCACTGTACTCCTTCTTGAGATTAACGAACGGGTTGCTTGCTTTGCTGTGCCAGATGTAGGGCAAGCCAGTCTTAACTCCCCATCCCATGTGGTCGCATATGACCTACAAGTTCAGCAATACAGTACAAGTGAGTTCAGAACGGGGACAATGCAGTTACCTGGTTCACACTCGCAGCTCAGAATAAAATAAGACAATCTCGTATGCTTCTAAATGTACGCACTGTAGCTTTTTATTTAAACATTAAGAAAATATTTTTCTATCCATAAGATATATATGACTGAGGGGGAGTGTACTCATTCTCAGAGCACAGACATAAGCCTCTTATCTAAGTGACTTCTTTCATGGCTATGTATCCAAATGCACAGAAGAATGATTCAAGTCTCAATTAAAAAGTACAAAGAATGGAATCTTCATTTTCTTGAGATGTCTAGAGATCCCGAAATGGAGTTTAGGATTTAATTGACAGCTAGCTCTTTTACTTCATTCATAATCTAACATATCATTTCCTATCTGATAGTACTTTTGTGAAGAGTAAGAGTTTGGAGTGAATTGTGATCAAGAATAATACGCTGTTAACGACAAATCATGAAAAGAGAAGTAAGTTTCATAGAAATTGCACCTTCATGCACCATCCAGCCCACATGTCATCATATCGTCCAATTGGCTGACCATCTCCCATGAGTCCAAAATACATAGCAGGTCCAATCAATTCACGATTGAATGCTAGATTCATACCACACATCGGGAAAAGGGTTCCCTTAGGTACTGTCAGAACAGCATCAACATATCTGAAATGTAAAAGGAAATGTATAACTAAGTTCAAATCCCTCGCATTGTTAATCACATGATAGGAAGCATGTAATCATATTAAATTCCAGTTGAGATCTAATCAAATACCGCTTATTTCTCTCCAGAGGTTTCACAAGCTGGGTGGGAGCATCGTAATCAGGGATATTAAGCCAGAGGCCATGAGAAACAGCAGTGGTAGCACCTTCTCGAAGACTGAAAGGATATCCACGAACAAAGTCTGCACCTTCTCTGTACGGATCATAAAGAGTGTTAAAGAAATATGGAGTGGATGGGCTCAGAATGTTTTTGATATGCTGCTCGAGTGCATTAATCTGTTAGCCTGATGGGTTTTTGGCAACCTGCATATTGACGTGGACAATAAGCAAAACATGAAAAGATTTCCCAAGAATGATTAGGTGAATCAAAATCACACTTTATTTCCTTCATGCAACAATTTATTCATTTTTTGTCCTTTACAATTACGTTAGTATTCATTCATTTTTCTTGACGGCTAGCTACCAGAACATAGATTAAACATGTCATTAGCCGCATTGTAAAGACAAAACCACTGGCTTTATGAGATGCCTTTTTGCTACCAGGCCCTCGAACTTGCATGGAGACAATATCCAAGCTTTTATTTAGAATGTAGGAAACAGGGCATGTCTGCAGAGGACCTTGTGACCAGAACTTGCATCATGCAGTCAATACTCTAATTTTAGACTTCAGCTGCGGCCTGAAGTTGAAGGAATCGTTACCAAGCTTTCATATCTTGTAGCATGAAACCAAAGTCTAACCTTTCTATGTGAAAGAAAGGATAGATACTCCGTACTCGATGAAGATTTAACTCAATGTTGAAGATTTATGCTAACAGTTAGCATTTTATGCTTTTAGCCAACGAAGCAAGAACAATATTAATTCGGCAAATGTAGCATTTGGAAGCAATCAAAAATCATATAACGGACCTGCTGAACATTCAACCAAACACAAATAATACCAACCAGAAAATAAAAAAAAAAAGAACCCACCATAAAGCTCGCATCAAGACCCAGACTTTCAAAAATGAAGTACAAGACTCCCACCGACACCCTAAAATTCCATCAACACCCCTGTATCTCTTCTCCAGATATAGCTCATAAAACCCCACAATCTCATATAAATGAGGATCCAAAAATTCCAAATCTACCATAATATTTTAGCTTTACGCCCTTGCAATATTAAAGAAAAAAAAAGATCAAAAAAGGAATAAAAAAGTAGTATTTCATTATTCAAGACACCTCAATAACAAAAACAGAAATAAAAATTGGTCTCAGGTTCGAGTCCTTGGTTGCTCATGTGATGGCCACTGGAGGCTTACATGGTCGTTAACTTCAGGGCCCGTGGGATTAGTCGTCGTGCGCGAAAGCTAGCCCGAACACCCACATTAATCTAAAAAAAAAAAACAGAAACAAAAAATATTGAACCTTATAGAATCACCTGACCAAAGTTAAGTCAAGTCAAGCAAAAACCAAAACTAGATCTAAAACCCTTCACTGAACAGAGAATTCAGTAAAATGATACTCATACATCACATAAAAATAGTTATATAAAAAAAAGTAGAAAACTTACAAAGCAATCATCATCAATGGTGTAGATATACTTCTTCTTGGAGACCATGTAACCAAAGCAGCGACAAGCAGAGTCCTTGAATGAAATGCAAGAAGCCTTAGGACCCAGAATCCTATTAATATCATTCCTGTTGTAGAGCTCATAGTCAAAACCGTCAGGGACCTTGATGGTCTTTGATGGATCACCATCTTGGACTATAATCAAGTGATATTGCTCAAAAAAAGGCCTCCACATCTCCAAGAAATCTAGGTTTCGAATAGTGGGTATCACTATATCTAGTTCATCTTTCAAAAGTGGTGTGGGTTTGATTGCAGATCCTGCCATTGTGTGCACAAACTACAGAGAGAGATCGAGGGGCAGGGTGCAGGACACTAGTTAGCAATGTCGGTGGACTGCAACAAGGAAAGCTGTGTTTTGTCTAAGATTGTCCCTGGTTTTTATAGAGACGAGTTCTCAAGGGAAAAAAACAGAGCGGTGTTTTTGTAGGAATTCTTTACATTTAGGTCCCTGGTTTAGTGGTTTCAGTTACCTGTTTTTTTTTTTTTTTTAATTGGAGAAATTTCAGGTTATTTTGACTTGAAGGTAATTAACTGGAAATTACGGCTTTGAGTGATAATTAATGAGAATGGTTTCGGTGAATCGACTGTCCGTTCATTTGGGAGTGAGTAAATTAAAAACCTTCACGGAAGAGGAAAATGAAAACTCGTTTAAATACGAGCAGTTACCTTCTATAAATGATTCGTGGAGATAATATCTTATATATTGGAATTATATTGAATTAACGTTTTTACATTGTATAACAAAACCTTACTCTGGATTACTCTTTGATTTCCTATTGAACAATAAAAAACAAAATGCTAACTTCTATTAAATATTTTTTCCAATAAATGGATGGGTTCTGCTGATGAATTCTGTCAATGCAGATCGAATCCTTTTAAACAGGAAAAACAATCTTCAGATGTTTCATGTTGTCGAAAAACCAAGGAAATGCCGTGAAAACAAAGTTTCGAAAATCTTACTAAGACAGATGCATCTAACACAGTGAATTCTTAAATCACTCGTTTGACAAGATACCTTAGTTTTTATCACTGGAGTTGACCTGTCAGAGAGAAGAATGTTTTATAACTAATTTAACTACCTTTAGCGGTGGATAGATAAAACATGAGGGGAGAGATTCTTTCTTAGAACGTGGATGATGCGCTGCTTACAGCCAAGATTTGGTCCTTTATATATAAATAGTTGCTGTGTAGTTTTCATGTTCAGCCCCGGCAACAAACACATGATTCTCTGCAACCTCTCTGTCTTATTGCAGTGTCCTCCCATATGATTCACGTCCCCCTGGCAACTCAATTCCCCATCTTTTGCATGAATCTCTCTTCTTCGTCTTCCTCCTCCTCCTCCGCCTCTTCTTCCTTTCAAAAAAAGAGTGGTTAGACAGTGTAGGATAATGGACTCTGAAATCTATGGAGCAGCTACATTCTCACATCGGTCTACATTCCTTGAGGCTCGTCCAAGAGCTAGCGGGCCAGGAGGGAGTCTTCTCACAGAAATAGAGCAATAACCACGAGGGATATATATTATCGTAGCATCTTGTTGACTTTCTCGCGTTTAACTTGAAGATAAAATATTTTCCGGTGAAGTTTATTGAAAGCCATGTTTTAAAGAGAGGAATTTATTTTTCCACTATAAAAAGATAAAATATTAAACATCTTAACTTGCACTGTTCATTATGTTATATGAATTAGTGTTCGTTGCGCTATATGAATCCATGTATAGACCCTGTTAAGGTCCACTGCACTACTGTCATTAATTATTGTAATCTTCCAGGACCATTGCAACCGCAATAAGCTTGACATCCATGCTCTTGCCACCACTTTGTTAAAAAATCAAGTTGATATTCGCTTCTGTCACCACCATTATCATAATCAGCCATCACCATCTTAGTATTGTTATCGTCAAATATCATAAAGGGCCAAATGCATGATTAAGTCACTGAAATTGTTCCTCTTACACAGAGAGATCGCCTGGAAAACGGAGAAGGAGACAGAGAATAAGAGGATCACCATTTTTCCGGTCAAGAGTGATGGAATTCATACTTCATCTGATGGATATAAACTCTATATGTTCATTAGAAGTTCTTAAAAATTGCACCAGTGAAGAAAACGGTGGATCGGAGCTATGCCTGAAAATAAAAATCGAAAAGTGATTTGATAATTTGTTGTTTAAAAGTGGATTTATATAGATTCCGAGGTTGCAAATGGGTTAATGAATTTTATCTGGTGATTGGGAGGTGTTTCCTTTTGAAAATGATAAAAATTGGAGTTTTGAGGCAAAAAAATCTGACGCCTCTGTGACTTTTTGATGGTCGGATTTCAGCTGGAGACGAAGTTCGTGCCATTTTTCGTTTAAAAAAATGTTTTTGGAGGGGCTATGCACTTGGCCCATTCTCTTGAGGGCCAAATAATGTAGGCCCACACCAGTAGCGAGGCCCGCCCCACTTTTTCTTTCTTTCCTAAAACTAACCTTTTTTTATTTTTTGGGCTTCTTTTTTCGAATTTCTTCTCATTTCTAATATGATTTGATTATTTCTTTAATCAATATTTGATGTGAAAAAAATGACATATACTTGTACTTTTTTCCTTAAAAGAAATCCTGGTATCATATTGAATATTGATTTAACAATATTTAATTGTTTTGGAATTACTTGTTTCTTTTAATTTCATATAAATTTGATATAAGTTGAATTCATTTTAATTCATCCTTAATTTTATAAAAACAATTATACCAGATAATTTTAATTTATTATAATATATAAAAATAGGGATCCTTTTTTAACCCCCCCTTCCTTGATATAAAATTTTACATTACTTTTTTATCTTTTCTTTATATTTTAAAGATTTTAATTTAATTATAGGAACCCTACCAAATAATATTTTAAAAAATAAATAACAATCATAAAAATATAGATGAAAGTTGATATAAAAATTAAACTAAAGCAAATTATAAAGGATAAAATAAAATAAAAATTTTAAAATAAAACTATAACAATAAAAAGTTTGAAAACCAAATATGTTATAATTAATAAATAATATGATATTTTTAAAATTTTCATAAAAAACATGTTTTTCATCTAAAATAAAAAATATTTTCCTGAAAATTTAACTTAAAAATATTTTTTATTAATAAATTCTTCCAATAATAAATAAACATAAAATATGCTAGAAAGTAATTTTTAAGAAATCATTTTCGCTAAACAAAAATTCCTTAAACCGGTTCACTGCGTAATGCTTGATTACTTGCTGCGGAGACTTGGTTGCTCACCAAGATCCAAGACTTGATCACGCTAAACCTAATATAAAATAAATAAAAAGCCCAAATTTATTACCGGAGTCGAACCTCAGGGCCCAAGTGGGTCGTGTCCTAAAATTCAGATCCATCTTTTATCAAAATAATAATAACTTAAGCAGAAGTGCTGGAAAGGAGGAGGAGGAGCAGAGCAAGTGCAGGAATTTTGATAGAAACAATATGGCAGCACAGCAGCAAGTGCAAAAGAACACGCTATACGTAGGAGGATTAGCTGAGGAAGTAAACGAAGCAATACTCCACGCTACTTTCATCCCTTTTGGTGACATTAAGGATGTCAAAACCCCCTTAGATCAAGCCACACAGAAACACCGCTCTTTTGGCTTCGTTACTTTCCTCGAAAGAGAGGACGCCGCCTCCGCCATGGACAATATGGATGGCGCTGAGCTCTATGGTCGTGTCCTCACCGTTAATTACGCCTTGCCTGAGAAGATTAAGGGTGGTGAACAAGGTTGGGCTGCCCAGCCAAGTAAGTATATCTCCTTTATTTTTGTTTTAAACCCTAATTCTTGAATTTGTGATGAACCATGGTTCTAAGAGCAATTCCCATGCCTTTTCCTTGAGGTTTAGGGTTCTGGGGGCTGTTGGAAATTTTGTATTTTTAAGTGGATACAAGTGTAGGTGCACTTTAGGTTTGTGAACGAAAAGTAATGTGCTCTATACAAGTAAAGGGGTGCAATGCGCGGTGATTTTGATTGAGTTAGCCTCAATATGATCTGTATTATTGGTGATAATGATGGGTTAATTCTTGATTCCTGATTCCAAATGTTAATTGCATGTTCTAGCTTGCTACTTTATGTTGCTGGTTGGTGTTATTGTCCAGTTTCAGTTCTTAAGTTTCAATTTGAGGTAGGGAAGGAAAAATGTTGCCGCAACAACCAAAGAAGGATAGAGGAGTTTAGGACTCTTCAAAATAGCTATAATAGCAGTGGAAAGAATATCTCTTTGATGTGTAAATAATGACCGTGCTGTTGCTTTCCTTTGGGATGAATACTTGCAATTTATGGGTGATCTACACCTTTAGGGCTACCTAGCTGAATTGTAACTTGGGATTGGGATTGGTCATTCTCATAATGATATTTTACTATTCTAAATGTCTTTCCGGGTACCATAAAGTTCCCAGTTGGATCTGATTTTTGTGGTATTGACTTGGTTCTTGAATTATTCAGTCTGGGCTGATGCGGACACATGGTTCGAAAGGCAGCAGCAAGAGGAGGAAATGCAGCGTATGCAGGCAGAGAACAGGGCTGCAATGCAAGCTGCAGAAGAGTTGCACAGAAAGAAGATGGCAGAGGAGCGAGAAGGGGAGAAGGAAGATGAAGGGCAGGTCAAGGATGATCCAATGGCAAGGGCTGAAGCGGAGGTTTTGAAACAGAACATATCTTAGCCAACAAAATGTGTGTTTGTGAAGCAAATTATCTACAATGGCATGAAATGGTTTTCGTACTCCCTCCCTCCGATACGTTTATGCAACTTACCACAACACTCTTTCCGGAGCTTGTGTGGTGCAAGGGATACTAGTATTCTCATGGTTGAGTATTTGCCTCTCGTGCCACTGCGTTAATTATTCTGTTTTCTCATTAGTAATAATACCATGATGATCTGATTTAGAGTTGACTCGGCGTGCAAAAAATAAAAATAAAAAATCGGATACCATACTCGGGGGGGACACAACGCTAAATTCGAATCCAAAGAGGACAAACAAGTCAAATCATTCACAATTTTTTGTCCTGAAATGTGTTCGGTTGTGTTGTTTGATATTATGATAATTATTATGATTATAATTTAAAAAAATATATTTTTTGTTATAGTTTTAAAAGGAATATTTTATAAAAATATTTTTAATTGAAATTAGTATGATAAAAAAATATATTTAGTTAAAATTATGGTTAAAATTAAAGTTAATAAAAAATAATTTAATGTTTGTTTAAAAATATTTTTGAAATTAAAATTATAAAATAATTTTAAAAAATATATATTAATATTTATAATTATAAATTTAAATATTGCTATTACATAATCAAATAAATAATATTTTATATAATTTTTTATTTATTTTGTTAGACTATCTATAATTTTATTACAAGTAAAATTCATCTGACAAGAATTATAATTTTTATTATTTTTTAAGTATATAATAAAATTAAATGAAATATTATTAAAAATAAAATTAACAGTGTGAAAAAATGTAATTTATATTTAATTAATTTTTTTTAAATTACTGTTTACATTTATGTAAACAATACAAATAAAAAATTAATTAATTGCATTGATTTTTTTAAAAAAATTGTTAATTAACTGGGTTTTTTTAAAAAATATTTATATAAATAGCATGAGTGAATTAAAATTCACTCATTCTATTCACTGATTTTTTTCAAAAAAAAATTGTTTATATAAACAGTGTAACCATAGAGAAATACTGCACTGTTGACTGAAAAGTACAGCAGTAAGCAGCAGCTCCTCCATATCTTTTTTTTTTTCCATGCATTTCAAACGCAATATTCTATGGGATCCATAAACAATAACTTTTGTTTTCTTGGTTACGAAACATTGTTTCATCTGCATTTTAAACAAAACGCAGATACTTCCTAGACAAACACTGTCTAAGTTGGAAAGCTGGGCAACTTAGATCCACGCTATCATTTTTCTCAGTTTAAAGTAAAGGCATTTCTCAACTGTCAAGTGGGCAAGTTGATTCGCATTATATCTCCGATGCCATTAGCCAATACAGTGTGGTATGTAACTCATGCTTTAGAGTTAGAAGCCAAGTTCACAGGCCTTGTAATTTGGTGATGAAATAGAGACTTGAATCTTCACCGTAGGCTGAGAACAAGGATCAATGGGACTCATAACAATTTTTTGCGGAAGTTTGACCACGGAAAGTATTGTAGAAACAAAAGGGAAACCCTGAAGTTAGGAGATATGCCCACACACTACACAAGCACAAATGAAACCAGGCTGCAAAGAAAATTTAGACTACTGGATATCCATTAGAAAAATTCTACAATTTGACCTCTGCTTTGGCATGGTAGCCTTCTGTTCTCTTGAAAACATGTAATTGGCATAATGAAACACCAATCTGGTTTGCTCGATTTATGCAGTTCCTCCCATGAGCCGTATCAAAAGGTATTCCAATTTTGCAAGATTACGCAAGAGATCTCTTGTACTTCAGCATTGCATCGCAGAGCTTAACAGCATCTAGATTATCTCTAACATTATGTACTCTCACAATGTTTGCACCTCCCAAAACCCCAGCAGTGACTGAAGCAACTGTTGCAGGATCTCTCTCGCTTGCAGTGGGACGAGTGCAAGTTTCACCTAAAAATTTCTTTCTAGAAGATCCTAACAAGACAGGAGAATGAGACATGGCCAAGCTTTTCCTTGCAATCTCTGCTCTAATGGATGGCAGCCCCATGAGAAGTTCCAAATTATGCTCGGTTTTCTTTGAAAATCCAAGCCCGGGATCAATAATAATCCTCCAGACAGGTATACCAGATAGTTCTGCATCTTTAACCCGTGAATACAACTCAGAGGCAACCTGCTTACAAACATCATCATACTGCAGGTTCTCGCTATTCTGCATCGTAGCTGGGTCTCCTCTCATGTGCATGGCAACATAAGGAACCTCAAGGCCAGCAACAACCTTAGTCATGTTAGGGTCTAACTGTCCACCAGACACATCATTTACAATATGAGCCCCCTTGCTGACTGCTTCTGAAGCAACTTCCGAGTAAAACGTATCGACAGATATGAGCTTTCCATTCATCTCAGGCATCTTTAGAACGGCTTCTAAGAAGGGGATTAGTCTATCTAATTCCTCCTGAGGGGATATCCTCGAAGCCATTGGTCTTGTTGATTGTGCACCCAAATCAATCATATCTGCTCCTTCTGAAATCATCAAGCGGACTTGAGAAACCGCAGCCTCCACAGACTGAAACTTTCCTCCATCACTAAAACTATCTGGGGTCAAATTAAGTATACCCATCACAGAAGTTTTCAGGGACCAATCCCACAAATCATTTCCAATGGGCAGGACTCTTTTCATCCCATCCTTTCCAATTATACAGTCGCCACCCAGTTTCTCCCATGATTCAAAGAGACCACCAGAATGCATTGACAAAGAATGCCAGCATGCAACTGTATCATTCTCTACATCTGCTCCCAGTAAATCCATCAACGGGGCCATTACAAATGGTCTCTCCCAAATTCTCTCATGAGGAACAGTAAGTATATCAGAACTAACCCTGAACTTTCCGTAAAACAATATATCCAAATCAATCGGTCTTGGTCCATACCTTATCCCCGCAGTACGACCCATATCCTTCTCGATTTTCTTAAGCACTCCCAACAACTCATGTGGCCAAAGTTTCGTAACACCTCTAACCGCAGAGTTAAGGAACTGAGGCTGATCAGTGACATAGGCAGGCGCTGTCTCATATAAACAGGCATGTCTAGTGATGTTTATTCCAGATTTCTTCATCAGTCGCAATGCTTCATTAAAATTATGAAGTCTGTTGCCCACGTTGCTTCCTAAAGCAATCACTACTTCCTGCTCTTGTGAATGAATTTCCACAAATGTTTCTGGGGGGGGTGAACTGAAAAAGCGAAAGGAATATCCTGCAAATAAAAGACAGCTTTAATGACTTATTTACTAATTGCTACATTGACTCACTTCTATTACCAACTCCTATTCTTAGTTACCTAGAACTGTTTCACACAAAAGTGTAGTAGTAAAACACACACCGCGTTGATTAGATAACATTAAGATGAGCAATTTTCCGGAAAGATATCAAATTGACCAGATTCAGCGCATGAATTTAAATCTGATGATCTATCTATCTCACAATAAAAAAAAGTGTCTAATTAACATGATAAAAGAAACACATCTTACCTCTGAAGTGGTTCAAGGCACCAGCTAGCCCACGTTTGGTGGGCAGCAGCTGCTTGAAAAGGATCATATCAGCAATGAATAACGGTGCTGGTCTCTCAAAATAAGAAGAAGAAGAAGAAGAAGAAAAGGTTAACGTTAGAGTTCCTGCCCCTTCTTCAATCCGTGGACTTATAAAGCATCCATTAATAACGTAATCAAACGAAACCCAAAAGAGAAAAGAAAGAAAAAAAAACAAGCACCCACCCGAGTGTTGGAAGTGTTAAATCTAGGAAACCAAGAGAGAAGCAAGCATTCAAATCTCGTTGTTTTATGTTGTTTCCCTGGCGCTCTGGTTTCGTTTTTTCAAGATGGGGGTGTAGATTTTCTTTATTCCTAATTAAAAGTTAAAACAAAAAATATATATTATTACCACTCCATCTTTCTCCTGCAAATTAAACAATATTTCATCTTTACCCTTTAACCATATAATGAGCGCCATCATGGGGGTAAAATTGAAAGCCTGTAAATTATAAAGGTATAAGTGAGATGTTGATCAATTTACAAGAATGAAAATGAAGTTTACGCTATCCTCTCCTCTCGCCCGCTACAAGTGTTCTTTACTGACTCGTTTTCTTAAACCCCAGAACCATTTTGGGGTCTAGACACAAAAATCCCACCAATCCATCAACAAGTTCGAGAGCTCTTTTGTTTTTTTTGTTTTTTTAATAAAGTTATTATCATTAAAGCTCTCTCCGTCTTTCTTCATTGCAATGGCGTCTCTATCTTTCACTCACTTCCTTCCACTGTCCAGGTTCTCTTTCTATCTAAAGTTTCACTCTTTAGTTACTGAGTCTTTTATCTTATTTCTTTCAACTTCCATATTTGGATTAGTATTAGCTGCTGAATCTTTGATTTCACCTTTACAGTTCATTTTAATCGATGGGTTTTTTATTGCTGGTTAGTGGATGTGTGTTTTGGCCTTCGTATGTGAAAATAATCCTCCAATATGCTTCATGTGACTTGAAAAGCTGTTTTATCTTAATTTCTAAGATGGGAAAAATAAGAAGAAAGGATGTTGTTGCTTTGCTTTTATTCCACTTACAATGTAAAGTTGCAGCTTTTTCTTATTTGTTCACAAAAAAAAGGAGGTTTATTAAGGGCTTTTTAAAATTATTGTTCTGTTTACTTCTTAGTAACTTCTGTTTGGTTGTTTTTTTTTTTAATCTTTAAATGTTCAGGTGGCAATTGAATTGGCCAAATCATCAGCGGCTGAACCTTGTCCAGCTTCAGGATTTTAGATTGCATAATAAATGGGGTCTTGCAGCTATCTCTAGGAAGAAAATTTCAGAGGCTTTACCTGAAGAGGAACCCGGTGAAAATGGCGTGGTTGGGAAAAAAAAGACAACTAGGACTGGTACTAAAAGAACTACCTCAAGAACTAGGAAGAAAAAAGTAGCCGATGCTCTTGAGGAGAATTCTGAAGTAGTGGGGACTCATGATCCTACTAATGAGAAAAGTGTTGTGTCTGAAGATCCCAAGAAAACTCGAAGGAGGACTCGACGAAAAGGTACAAACCTTATTGTAATTATTATTCAGTGAATGTTATTTTTATAGTAATTTCTAAAACTCTTGGTTTTGTTGCCCACAGATGTGCCTGCTTCTACTAGTTTGGAAGAGTCGTCAACGGAGAAGGTCAGGAAGAGGAGGGCAAGAAAAAAGATGGATGAGGATGTAGAGACTCAAGATAGTGAATCTGAAAATAGTGATCAGGAGCAGTCAGAATTTATTACAAATTTGGAGGATGAGAGTGATGGAGACCTGGAATTAGATAAAGATGACGGAGAGGATATCACCTACACATATGATTGGCCCCCTCTTGTTTGTTGTTTTGGAGCTGCACAGCATGCTTTTGTACCCACAGGAAGGCCAGCCAGCAGACTCTTAAATTATGAAATTCATGACAGAATGAGGGAAGCTTATTGGGAACCTGAAAAATTTATGAGGTCTCCCGGGGGGTCCGCAGGAGGTGTTGCAGTTGCTCTTGCGAGCTTGGGCGGTAAGGTTGCTTTCATGGGAAAACTTGGAGATGACGAGTTTGGTCAGGCAATGCTATACTTTTTGAATGTGAACAACGTCCAAACACGATCAGTTCGCATGGATAGTAAAAGATCAACAGCAGTATCACAGATGAAGATTGCCAGGCGAGGTCGCTTGAGGATGACTTGTTCCAAGTCCTGTGCGGAAGATTCTCTGTTGAAGTCTGAATTAAATATTGATGTGCTGAAGCAGGTAGTGGGCTGGGAAGAAATAACATCTCCAACTCTTAATGCTTTGTGCCTCTTGTTCTTTGTCCTCTTGGTTGTGGTTATATCAAGTTGCTGTGAATCAGTAAATTACAGAGTTATTTCATTAAAAATGATATATGTGTTTGGGTTTCTAAATGGAACTGGTCTTTGCAAGACAGATGATATGAAAAATTCAACTTCCGTTTCTATAATCATGTATATGAGTAGAGTAATTAGATACTAATAGATGGTCTTGTCATTTTAACGTAGAGAAAATTGCCCGAGAACTGATTTAAATACCACAAAGCAATGCTGCGTTTTTTACTCTCATGCTTGTTGGTTCTCTAAAACCCCAAGAGAGGGATTTGTTACTCACTGTCATACTATTGCTTCTGATTTCTGTGGCATGAAATTTCTCGGTGTTTATGTGAATTCTGTGAAATTGTAAAATAGCATCTGCTTCTAGCTATGTTTTCTGCAGTTCAAGGTCGGTGACCATGGTGTTCAGTTTTAATTGTTTGATGAAATCTCTTCCACAGGCTTTATTTCTCAAGGATTTAGTCACATTATTAATGAGCTTTTATCCAGGCAAAAATGTTCTACTTCAACACTCATTCCCTGCTTGATCGGAGCATGAGATCAACTACATTGCGAGCAATCAAAGTTTCAAAGAAATTGGGAGCAGTTGTTTTTTATGATGTAAACCTTCCCTTGCCACTGTGGCAGTCGAGTGAAGAAACCAAACTATTCATACAAGAAGCATGGAACCTTGCGGATGTTGTTGAAGTTACTAAGCAAGAACTTGAGTTTCTTTGCGGGATTGAGCCCGACGAGGAATACAACACCAGAAATAATGCCAAATCTAAGTTTGTCCATTATGGGCCAGAAGTTGTTGCACCACTTTGGCATGAAAATCTAGAGGTTTTGTTTGTGACAAATGGCACTTCAAAGATACATTACTACACCAGGGAGCACAATGGAGCAGTGCATGGCATGGAGGATCCCCCGATTACCCCTTTCACTAGGGATATGTCAGCTTCTGGAGATGGCATCACTGCAGGTACAGTATTATGCCCATGGATATTTTCGCTAAATTACAGTATGGCATGGAGTAGGGTATTTTTTAAGCTTATATAAGTAGAAGCAAGAGCTGTTGAGTTCTTAGTTTTTGTGATGTCATGCTCCTCCACTTGAAGACTGCTATCTTATGCCACGTTAAAATATAAAAAAGTCTACAGAGACAAAATAAAGTATGAACTGAACTGTATTATGGGTTTTAGATTAACTGCAGAGAAGCCTAGGAATTGGTTCTCACTAGCTTATTCTCTGAGTTGGTGAAATTGCTCTGTTGTGACTTTAGAGTCCAGTTTATCAGTTCGTATAGTAGGCTGGTCTGAACTCTCCCACCATTAAACTTTTACGGGACCAAAAATAGGTAATGCCCCTCAGTTTGCTAGTTGATATTGCAGTTGGGGTAAAATGCATCTGCTACATTGTTGAGAGAAAACAATCTGAGACCTTTTTTTATTTCTTTATTGTATTCATGAAAGCATGCGTTAAGATGTTCGATGCTGTTTAGGCATTGAATTTTAATCGTTTCATATCTGTCTACCCTAGTTACAGTATTAATCTCTTCCCAAAAATCCATTATTTTGCTAAGCTCATTATACTGTTGTGCGTGCAGGTCTGCTGAGAATGTTAACTGTTCAACCAGCCCTTGTTACCGATAAAGAATACTTGGAAAGCACAATCAAGTATGCAATTGACTGTGGAGTTATCGATCAATGGCTTCTTGGACGGACACGTGGCTTTCCTCCCAGGGAAGAGATGGGAGATGAAGTGGAGCCTGATGAAAATGGCATAAGGTCAGTAACAGAAAAGGAATACCGCACTTTGGAGAACGATTCTGATCCGGAAGGCTACATGCCACCACCAGAAATGGAATGCCGCCCAGTGAAGCCTGTTCCAGATGACACCAGTTCGAAAGCAGAAAAGGAATATACGTACAAGGCTTCTTGGATGTAGCATCAATTTTGTATTTTACGGATAGCATCTATCATCACAAATTACTGTTTGCCAAACTCCCCTCTCTTCATTTTCTTCAGCATAGGCTGGGCATCGAATGCCATTATTCCTGCTTTCCAGGGGAGAGCATAGGAAAATATTCCGCTTAAATCCAAATATAAATTTCTTAGTAGTCTGATTAGGCTCACCCAGGATATGAATTATTAATCCTGCATATCCTACCCATTGGAGCAAACGTTCTTGGTTCATGGACACCTCTTGATTCAAAATATAATCATTTGAAGGGTTGAAATTGGTGCTAATAATTATTTTCTCCTTTTAATTGGTGCTAATAATTATTCTTTCTTTTTAATGCTGGGATCTAGTGACTTTTCTTTTTTTCTCTTGAATCAAAAACTGAAAAATAATAAAAATAAAATTTTAAACTAAAATTGACATTTTAAAAAAAAATTAAGAAATCAGAGGACCTAATATTTTATAATTCAAATTACATGCGGACTCCAATGAACATTTCATGAAAAGGTCAAAAAATCAATTATTTATTTGTTTTTTTCACTTTAATATCTTATTTTTTAGTCTTACCATTTCCTAACAAATCAACTAAAATCTGGCCTTTAATTTGGTCTTATAAAGTTTAAATCAAAAAACAAATATGTTTAGGGGAAAAAAAATTACACGTCTACACTGGCTTGGGGAAAGCCTAGATGCCGTCACCATTATTTAGATTTGGAGGAGGTGAATAGCTAATCTTGATCTCTGTGGAAAGTGATGTCACGTTTAAGGCAGGATTAGGTTTCAGATTAATCTTCTCTCCTTTTATCTTTTATTCCTCGAATATTTATTTCCCTTGAACGCTGTGATTATCAAGCGCAACAGGAATGTACAAGAAAATGGCTCCGTAGCAGTTGATTGCTTTTCTGTCATTCACAAGCTACTAAAAATGTCAGGGTCACGTGATAAAAAATAAAAATAATAATAAACAAAAAAAAGGAGTGAAGTCCTCCAGAATGTCATGGAACTTGTATTCTCTATGTGAAGCAAAAGACAGGATCTGTTTAACATCCCAATGGGCTGGCTATCCGACGAACTACTATCCCACCATCGCAGTCCATCCTAAAAGAAACCAGAACCAGAAAAAGCTTTTGCACTGAGGCCCCAACTTTATTCTTCATACAAAAAGGATAATCACATTTCTCCAACTCCTCTAAAGAAGAGAGAATAAAAGCCAAAATGGAGAATTTAACCCCAAGCAAACGTGGGGGGTGTCATAGGAAAGAAGGATCCACAGGTGTTGAGTACGTCCACTACATACAAACATACACATTGACAGTAATAGCTTGACCCTACTCAGAAAACTGAGAACCGTCGAGTTTTGAGGCAGCCATCTTGTCCAAAAACCACGCCAACTTCCCTTTTGTTGGCTGGATCAACCGAGCAGGCGATGACAGGCAGTCAGCTCCTACGTCATCAATTGCCAAGTGTACAGCCTCTGCTTTGCTCTCGCCTGTCACGACCACGACCACATTGGATGCTGAGTTGATGACAGGCAAAGTGAAGGTGATCCTCTCCGGTGGGGATTCGGGGGAGTCAGTAATGAAAGTAACCCACTCATCTTTCTCGTCAAGCACAGGGTGGTTAGGGAATAGTGAGGCCACATGACCATCAGAGCCCATTCCAAGAAGGATGAGGTCAAACTTCGGGCAGTCACTAATATCAGACACATTAACTGTTCGAGTTTTCACTAACTGTCGAACATGAAATTCATAGTCGTCAGCAGCCTCCTCTGCAGACACTGTATCATTGATAGAATTCACATGACTGGGTACAACAGGTACCTGCTAGCATAACACGCATAAAACGATAAGGATGTAGGTGACTGTAGTAGAATTTTACCAAACAAGAGAAGCATTAAACTAGCTGAATCTTTTGTTGTTTCCACTTCAAGCCTCTGATGAAGCAGCGGTAAAGAAACGAAAAGCTTCTACATCTATAAGATAAATCAGTCACGATGTTCTTTTCTTTCTAGTTATCTTCGCTATTGTCAAAGTTAACTGCATTTTCTATATGTTAAATTGTGCCAAAAATATATAAAATGACCAATCTCCGTGCTTAATGACTGATCTTACCTATTGGCATTTGGTAATGGTTCCCTTCAAATTCACCAACAGGCCTGATGATGTAATGGCAATCAAAATTAAACTATATCTTTTCCTTTTAATATGCAATGGGTCCATGTTCTGTGTCATAAGGGAAAACATGGTATTAAAATATGGCTTGCATATTCCCTAGGCGTTCAGGGAAGCAAGAAGAGTTCTTTATGCGACATACACAATTTTTCCTATTTCATCTTTGTTCAGGGGGCTGCAACATTTCCAAAAAGGGCATTGTCATACATCAATAGTAAAAAATCTAAGAAGTGTAGTGGAAGAAAAGACATGTATCTAATATACATATGAAAATACACAGCACCGAAGCAAAGCATTCACGATACGGCAACAAACATCAATGTCTCATATGAATACAGGGTAGGTTCAACTCTCTGATAACATTTCTATTCAAAGCTCATATTCTTGCAACTCTTATTTCAAGTTAGCACTGGTAGGGGAATTTTCACAACACCCTGCACCAAGGTATGTAAAGCCTAAGAAAGCCTGAGCATTCCGAATGAGAACACATTGACTAAGGCCTTTGTCTAAAATTTCCAACATCTCTACCATGTCAACTACAAGAAAAAAGCTGCTTAAGATGGTGGGTCAAGGTTAGACAGATAGATGATTGGGTGGGGTGGCAATGGAAGATGATTGTCAAAGATTTGGTCAGGTTTATAGGTCTACATGGTAAAAAAGAAAAAAGAATGATTGATTTTAAAAGGCCAATCCAAAGTGGTTGGCATTTTCGGCTATATTGGGTTGCACAGAGCAGAAGAAACAACATATACAGAGAAACAGCCTTTGACAGAGGTTAGTGCTATGTCAAAACTATCCCATTATTTATGGTGTTCTTAGTAGAAATGGATACTGCATTAAATGGCCAACAGAAGCATCCAGAACACATTTGACATCTTTTTTAGGTGCAAAATTAATTGAACTGCAAAATAGTTGATACTGGATGATGGCAGTGATTTGCCAGAGATTGAAAAGAAGACACAGACATTTCAGCAAAATTAGAAATGGGACTTGACTACCTATGCTGAACAAGCGATTGAAAATACCAAATGAAAATGAATGCAGAGATACAGATTGTAAAAATACCAAATGAAAATGCTTGCAACAATACAAAATGGAAACGTGAAGCTCATAGTACTCTATATTCGATGCAATATCACAACAGCTGAGGTCTAGAGTCATCTAATGACTAGATGACTACTTGAGGTGGTTTCATGAGAGACTTGGCATCAACTGTCAATACAAACTATCTACCCACAAAAGGAAAACCTAGGCATTGCATCAGATCAAGACCAGTTTGGGAGGTGAATTTATACTAGCAATGGCATCACGAAACCAACGTAGTTGCCTATTTAATAGGAAAATAGAAGAATCTGTACTTGGTTATTTGGTGGACAAAGCCAAGAAATTAAAATGCAGCAAATGCTTGACCAAGGAAGGCACTGTGAAATACTTCAATTTCCTTCCCTTACAGTTTTTTTGGAGACTGATTACCGGATGCATGTAGATAAAGGACAGTTGGAAAATATAAAGGAAACAAACAAAGCCACAAACCTTGGACAAAAGACCATCCTTTGCCAGCTTATAATTGCTATCAGCATGAGTTTTGGCGACCACCCGTTCATCCGCCCAAAATATATACCATTTAGCCCAGTCTACAGTCTTGTTATAAGGAGCTTCACAAAGTTTCCTGTTACCCACCAGAAATGTAAACAAAAACACAAACATCATAAAACCAAAAAACGAGGAAACACGAAATGCAATTGCATAAATACCCCATCAAGCCAATGAGAGAACCACCAGATATGGCAATGGCAAAGACACCCCTCTCCTTCACCGATGCCTCTGATAATTCAGCAATATATTCTGCCAAATCAGTGCCAAGCTCGTCCAAATTCTCATGAATCCTCAACTCCCCTCTATCTTTATGAACCCCAGAATGAGCCATCCTACTCAACAAGTTTAACAAATCAACTATTAACATATTTAACAAATGAAACACCACCAAGAAAATATATAACGGTCAAAAGAGCAAGAAATCACAAACAACAAAGTGGCAGCAAGTGAAAGAAAAATAAGCGAGACAGAAGTATAACATCAAATAGCCACCAAGTGTCACAGTTCATTGGCAATTTGGCATAGAATTAAGCAACTACGACAACAAAAAATTAGACAATTTTCACTTTACAACATCGCTGACTCATAACAGGATAATTCAATAATCTTCCAATAGAAAATCCAAGAAACAGCAAGCTTCTCTTATATAAACAGAAAGAAAAATTACTTGATACATTCAGTCCAAATTGAAAATAACAAAATAAAATGGCAACAGAGCAATAAATGGCATGATCATTATAATTCAAAGATAAGTGACAGGAAAAGAAAAGGAGAGATTTCTCCTAGTAATTAACCAAACCCAGATCACAAAAAAAAAAAAAAAACATTTAAAATCCCATGCCCCGTTACACCAATAAATCAAAGCAACAAACACACACACAGATTTCTTGAAATAGAAAGAAAAAACAAGATTCTTGCAATCATACGTGCAAAAATGAAACACAGAAAGAAAAAGGAGAAGAGAAAAAAAAATGCTTACGAAAAGGGAGGAGAAGGAGTGAGATGATTTGGCAAAGAGAAGAAGACGGAAGATGGTGATAATGAGGGTTATATATCGACAGAAACACGAAATTATTATTATGCATGTCTCTCTCTCTATATATATGTGTGTGTGTGTGTGTGATTTATTTCCTGGGTTTATATGTGTGTCTATATATTTGTAGACGCGCAAGAAGAAGAAGAAGTTGTTGTAGACTTGCAGTACAACTAGAGAGAAATGGAAGAGAACAACAAAGCAATTTTTACCTTCTGGGTTTCCACGTGCATCCAATGATCGTGACAAAACACAAACACAAAAGTAAACGGATAAAAATAGACAGGGAAACTGAGGAAATTCCGTCTCTTTTGTAAATAACTAGAAGAGAAAATCTCTCAACTGCTAGATCCTCTCCTCTGTTCCCATTACACATCTACCTACCTCAAAATGTAAATCAAGTGCTCAACAATTTAGTAATTAATAATATATCATTAAATAGAGTTTGTTGTTGCCAAATAAAAACCAACGAGTTTAGGGTTTTTTTGGGCTAATAATAATATACTATTCCTACATCCTGAATCATTATTAGCATTCACTATTGAATAGTCTTGATTTTAGGAAATAAAAAACAAAACAAAAAAAAAAGCCAGCACAGAGCTTCTGACGAGAGTACTAATACCAAACACCTGTCATAATCATTTCATGACAAATGTACCAATAAGGACTTTCATCTTTGTTTCACTAAAATTAATGACTCCATCGTTCATTGCTGCGTTATATCAGGTGTGAATTCAATTTTTATAAAATAAATATAAAAATGTATATTTAATATATTTTTTAATAAAAAAATAAATCATGTTTCTCATTTAAAACCAAATAATCAATAAAAATATAATCAGACTAAAATATTCTCAAGACAATATCTTTTTCAAATAATTATTAAAACAATAATATATTAAATTGAATCAAATTAACCCAAATTAGACTATTAAATTTATGATTTATATCATAAAAATTTAATAACTCATAAAAAATAAATTGAAATAAATTATAATTCCAATACCTAATTAACCTAATATTAAAAGACCAAACATGAGAAAAATTAAAAAAATACCTAAAAAACAATATAGATCAACTTGAGTTAACTTGTAAACTTGCAATTTAAATTATAAAACTAAGATAATCATATATAATACAAGTTGAAATAAATAAGAAGCTAAATTCCTATGCAAATCAATGTTATATAATAAAATTCAAAAACAAATCTAAGATGATTTTTTAAAGCAACATTGATCATGAAATTAACCAATATATTATCATAAAAAATAAATTATAAAACTAAATTTTAAATAAATTTAACATTAACTAATAAAATTTTAAAAAATCAAAACAATGATAAGTGAACATTAATTTGTAAGATAGTGAATGTTCAAATGTTTGTTAGCAACAATAAATAATATAATAATAATAAATATTTTTTTATGCTTTGAGAAGGGTAGAGATTAGCTTTCAAAGTGTTTTTTAACTTGAAAATATATTAAAATAATATATTTTAAAATATATTTTTAATACCAACATATCAAAACTATACAAAAATATTAAAAATTAATTTACATAAAATAAATAAATTTTGAACAAACAACATTTTCACCGTACTGTTAACCAATCCCCATGCTGAATAGAATAGGATAGGACAGGATGAAACGTGAACTCTGCGTGTCCATGGTACAAGTAAGGATAGAAATAGAGCGCATACTGTTACAGAGCATGGTGATAATTTTCCTCTTCTTTTTTTTTTTCTTTTTCAATTTTACGCTAGTTTTTGCTCTTTTGAAAAATATATCCTTCCTTTGATTTATTCAGGTTTCTCGTGCTTGTCTCCCCAGAACCAGCTAATTTTTAAACTTTTCAAATCTACTTGTGTGTCTCACATTTTACCCCTCTCTCTATCACTTTCTTGAATCTTTATATTCCTCCACTTGCTAGGATCGCGTGTAATGTGCGCTTTTCCTGCCCATTGAATCATGATGCATGGTGCTTTTGTGCTTGCTATTGATTTCCAGAATTTAAATTTTTGCACGCATTTACAGGTATATGAATATAGTACTGGTGGGCTAAATGATTAATACGATATATATTATCAGTATTAAGGATTACAGTTATTCGGTAGACTCCAAAGCTATGTATTAATTATACTCTTTCTTCTCATGGTTGGAAGGAGTTAACTATGCCATCACAATCTCTCGGAGCTTCTTCTTTTTTTTGGCATAAAGAAACTTTCATGGTGTTTGCATTAAAGATATCATGTCAGCCATCGTTTTCTCTAGTTTCTCCAACTTCCCCACCACCATAGAAAAGGAAGAGAGAGAGAGAGAGAGAGAGAAACTAATGATGAACATATCAAGAGAAGTTTGGAATCTCATGCCATCAATATCAAGCAACAGTGCAAGAGGGAAAGGAAGAGGAATGGGTGTTGGAACCTGGAACTAAAAGATCTTTTATAAAAGGCACTGGCTAATTGATCAATGCCCCAGAATTTCAGGAATCTATTGTATTATCAAAAGGGACTGATATGCTGATGGTGTGATGGCATTTTATGTCTCTTTTAGGGAGTAACAAGAGCCATCGGATGATGTCTTCTAACCTGATGTCTTCGATCCCCTTCTGGTTCTAATCTTGGAGAGAGAGAGAAAATGAATGATAAGAACTCTAACCATGCTTTCTCTATCCGACACCGCTACCCTACATTTTTCAACTAGCTAGCTAGTTCTTCGAGAAGAACTTCTCAACTTGATGCTTGGAAAAAAGGAGCTCGCGTGCTGATTTACTAACAAATTTCGGCTCAGAGATCTGGATTAATTGAAGTGTCATGATCATCCCATCAATACGCGTAAAATATATCTTTAAACTAAGCCGTTGATTTATTTGAGAACCAGTCCAGAATTTGCTTCTTAAGCCAAAACTATTCAAGTTTGGAGCGAGAATCCGGTGCCTCCCAACTTCCCAACATGTTTTTGAAATCAGAGAGCTAGCTGCTAAATCTTAATATCTTATACCGAAATTAATGCTAGAAGTAAAACTATGCTAGCGTTATCCTCCTAGCACTTATCCATGCAAACATCTGTGATGAAATTTGCACATGTTTCGGTCTCCCATACGCGTTATTTAAAATTTCTGGGATCTCCTTCCCTGATTCGGGCCATGAGCCCACGATTTTGTTTTATTTTTAATTAATTAATTTCTCCGTGGTATTGGGATAGAGAGGAATCTCGAATTAATGGGATAATCATCACTTGTTACCTTGACGTAATTATTAGTTTAGACATGCATAACAATACATCTCAAGGACTAAAATGGTAACAAATCCTTTTTCACCAGGAAGAAGGCTTTGGCAATATTGCAGAAAAGAAAACCAAACAGTCTTTTCAAGCATGAGAGGAACGGAAAATTTAGGCGAGAAATGAAGCGAATAAAACCTCAACGATGAAATTAGCTTTTGATCCACTTCCCAGGAGGGCCATTAGTAATTCTTAATCGTTTCCTAGTTGGTTTGGTGCATGACGTGTTTAGTGGTCTTATCCTATCATGACTGTAATTAATTAAAAAACAAAAGGAGGAAATTATCATACCGCTCAACAGCAAAGACACTTTACGTGGAGATCATTTCCAGCGGAATTCTCTGTGTTCATCCTCGACTCCTCCTGGGATAGTATATATCAATTATTAGGGGATTGTCTTACAAGGGCCCTGGGATATAATTTCCCTTGTATAAAAACAAAATCATACGGGTTCAACCTGCACTTCGATACACGCCAGATTATAACTCGGATAGATACAGCCATACAGGGTTATTTTATATATAAAAAAAATCAAAGTATTTAATTATTGATATTATTTAACCTACTTTTTTCATAAAAAGTGTAGTTATCCACTCATCATTTTCAATAAAAATTTTGAATTCAGAGTATTTATTGCTATATATTAATTAGTTGAATTCAAAGTTATTATTGCTATAGAACTAATTAAAACTTTTCTTTGAAGCATTAATTGAAAAAATGTTGACTTTATGGATGCCAACGGGCAATTAGTCAAGAGAGTTTACGGATGAAAACAACATTAACATATAAAAATGACTACCAGTCACCATTAATGACCAGTTACAACGCGTCCGCAAGGAATAATTAAGGTAAGAGCACCGGAGCATATTGGGATATAATTAACTGCGTCAAATTCTTCACTTTCAACTAGAAAAGTAAGTTTTCAATTCAAACATTATGTCTCTGCCATAAATGAATCCATCAAGCAATCATGACTAAAGTTAGAACGTGGTTAGATTCTTCTTTGAATAATTTGTTTTCGTTCCGTGTACTCTTAGATCAATTTATACGCCTTCACCCATTGTATATTATCACTCACCCCTTGTTTTGTAGCGTGTTTTGGCTATGTGTTGTAAGTTATTTTTTAATAATATTTTTAAGTTTAACATGTATATTTTTGAAAAAAAATATAATAACATTTAAAAATATCAAATTAATATTTGACGTCAAATATACATTTAATGCAGTTACATAGAAATACAACATATAACGAGTATATCAAATTACATTGAAGATTCATTATATCCATGGATTCAATATTGTACTAGGATAGTGTAGTAACATTATATATATATTTTTTAATTTTAATTTTTTTAATTCTTATTATTTTTATATAAATATTTTTTTTAATTTAATCCTTCAATTGCAATTTCTCATTTGTTTTATTTTTTATTTTAGTTTTTATTTTTTAAATTTTTTTCTTGACATTTTTTTTTGAAGGCTTTATGCTTTTAATTTCACCATTCAGTCAATTTTTTTTGTTGTTTTATTTTTTTTAATTTTATTTTTCAATTCAATTTAACCCTTCAATTAAATATTTTTATTCCTTTAATTAATGTTTTCTTTCTTAGATTTTTTTATACCACTGATTTTTAGCTTTTAACATTCAATTTGTTGGAGATTCAGCTTTATATAATCTTATTGTTTTGTAATGATTTTTTTTAATATTATTTTTATGATTATCTTTAATTTTTTTATAAATTTATTTTGATCTTATAAGTTAGATAATGAGTTTTGCACGTTTACTTTGAATATAAGTTGTTTTATTTTTTTTATTTTTCAACATGTTATTCTAACTCATCTATTTTTTTTATACAAACAAGGTTTATTTTTTAAAATAATATTATTTATGTGTTTGACCTTTCATAATTTTTTTAGCACGATTCCATTCAACTAGTTTCATTTGAATTTATCTTTTAAATTATAAGTTTTTTAAAATGTAAATTTATTTTTTATTAATTTATATAAATAAGTTAATAAAATACAATCATATTAATTTTTTATTTTATATGATTGACATCTTGATCTAAATTCATTTATTAGTTTTTGTAGTTTTTTCTTGGTTATTTTTAATGATTTTTTATTTATATAAATAATTATCAAGAAACTTTCATAAAATTTTTAATTTATATTTTAATTTTTTTATATTAAAATAATTTGTATACTCGATATATTTTTTAAAAAACAAAGGATTAAACCAGTGCAGAAACTCGGATTAAATAGCGAGTTTCTCAGTTTTTTTAAAAAAACTCTATATTGCAGCATGAAGGTTACTCGTGCACAGTTCATGTCGCTGTTCAAGGCCTGTTCATATACACGTTGTCGTGTCACGCTAGGCATCCTAGCCCCTAGGGGGTAGTTGTAGTAGCTAGCTTGCCCGCAATTATTTTGTCAATCTATCTGGGTTAGTGGTCATTTTCAGCTCCAGTTTCTCTACAAGAAGAACCACCTCGTAAAACTCCCCTATAACGACATTTCATTACCAAGAACTTTAGAAATTGCGCGTAAACATACTAGCTGTAGAAATCTTGGCCGTTGTCTGTTTTGTGCATATTTAATTATTAATTTGCACTGCTCTTCGGTCTTCGCATAGAATATTTTACTAGTGCATAGCTGATTTAAAAAGAGAATTCAGTTTTAATATATGAAAATTAGGGTGTAAATACTCTTACCCTTGAAACAATGATAATTAATAATCGACGAGTATATATTCCTATATAGTCTTTAATCTATAATTAAATGATTTATATGTATATGTATATGTATATGTATAATCTGTAACTAATATATCTTATACGTGTGCTGTGCAGATATATAGTCTTTTTTTCATACGAGAAGAAAAAATGAAGTGGTCGATATTGAAAACACAACGGGCCGGAATTATCAATTTTCTTCCCATTTTCTGTTGCAATTAAGAGATAAACTTGGTTGATTATATGTGTCGTATCAGTGTTGTCGATATCGCGGGCCTTGTTGTTTGTTTATCAACTTCTGCAATTGATATTGATAATGATACATACATGTATCTTCACATTAGTTTTGTCTTTCTTTTGATGATTATAGCGGTTGAATGCAACGTAACTGGCCCATACATCTGGGTTTCTTCTTCTTCTTCTTCTTCTTGTGGAACAACATGGGGTAGGTTTAATACACGCGACGAGTAATATATATCAGACATGCTTTTATCTGTTCCCGTCTGGTTTTAACATTCTAATCGATCGTTTATATGCTGGGATTAAATTATTTTTTTCCTCGAATCAAATCCTAAGCAGGTTATTTATATTTACAGAAAAAATAGATTATCACGGTCCTCTCTCGAATTTTAGCCTTGCATGTTAACAGGAGAATAAATGCATTCTCTTACAAGCACGGAACTGGGTACAGAGTCACAGGTGTCGATCGTGACACCTCCAAGCTCTGAAGAGAGATGCCGGCCCGGGGTTACTTTGGAGAATATCTTAGAATCAAAATGGGATACAGTAAAGTATAGAATATCTTAGAATCAATTACGGAAAGCCTTCGCCAAGAAGCTCTGCAATATAATTATTCCTTCTTCCTCTTGGATCTTAGTTCATACAACTTGTCGATAGTTTCCCGAAGGTTATGCTATTTTCGATTTGATGTTAACCGACTTTTTTAGTTACAATGACAGGATGCAAACAGACCTGACTTCTGAGCACTCGAAAGAAACTTTTCTTCAATGCACAATGAACCATTCTTTTCTTCCACCCATTAATCAGTTGGGTAACCTAATTTATTGTTTTGTCAATTTGTGCAAAGAAGAAGAGTCCCTGTCTGTCAAACGTGATCTATGAGATGGAAAAATCCACTTGTTTCTTAGTGGTCCACTTACCGATAATGAGTTTGCTACGTAAGCCCAGCTATAAACGGACATGTATATTCCCTTTCCCTCGGCATGCTATTTTATGCTCCATACTAGATTGGCAGAACTCGGTATAGTGTCTGTTGGACCAAACTTTTTGTTAGTGTTTTTAAAAAAGCAATCAAAATTCAAGAGTTTATTGAATGGATTCAATAAATTTGATTGATCTAATAATGTGATAAAAAAAATATACATGATAATATATAAATTGAACAAAAAAAATTAATCTAAATCAATTTGAGTTAACTCTTTACACATGGAACCTTACATATGAGATCGGGATAATCATGTGGGAAGAAAAAATAAAAAATAACAAAGTCTTATCCCCATCAAACCCATTCTTAAATGATAAAATTTTAAAAAAAATTATTTGTAAAAAAAAACTTGAGTCAAATTAGATGAACCTTTCAAGCCCGTGATTCAAAACCCGAGGTCAAGATTTCTCCAAGGAAGACAAACCTGAAAAAAATCAAATGAATGAAGATCAAAATTGATATGAAAAAAAACCTGAAAAGGAGTGAAATTATTAAAAAAAATCAATTTTAAAAATTATCTCAAATATAATAAATAACAATTAAAAAAATAAAGACCACATATAATAGATGGAAAAAATTAAAGAAAAATGAAATTGAAAAATTATAATTTTTTTAAAAAAAATAGAAATCCAATCTAAAAATAAACAAATTGAATGGATGCTTTAAAATTTTAAAGGGTCAAATATGAAAATTAAGAAAGAAAGGGAAAAAAGTGAAAAAGAAGTCTTTAACATTATATTGGAGGTCAATAAGTTATACATTTCATTTGAGGAGGTCACCAAGATGATTTAAACTTTGCCCCGTAAGCCATCATATGGCCTCTTAACGTGTCGCCTGATACGAGGCCACCAATAGACATTCCACAATCTGAAATGTGCAATGCATGAGTCAATCAATTTTTAGAATAATATTTATATTTATTAAAAAAAACAACGTACCCTTAATTAATTTGATTATAACCATAAAAATATAATGAAAATACAAAAAAAAATCCCTTCGACATCATTTAAAGATTTTTTATCTTTCAAATATAATTTAGTTGTTTTACTATGTTTAAAAAAGTTAAAATTCAAAAAAGATCTAATTAAATAAAGTATGTTTTTAAAACAAATTTAATTATTATGTTGTGCTTCAAAAGCTTGAATTTAATAATGATTAATTGACCCATAGTTATTAAAATCAGACAAGGTTGGTGGGATGACTTGGGACTGGGTAAGTCTGGGTTTGTTAAAAGACCGGCTAGTGCAACAACCTGGCTAACTCGTAACCTGAGCAAGACCCAATATTTTTTTTCAAATGTGAAATTTAAAACCTATTAATATATAAGCTTTTTGTTCTTAAAAAAAAGTTATGTTTTTTCACTGTAGAATAAAAAATATTTTGGTTTAAATACTTCAACTTAAAATAATAACACATTATCTTTTAATGTGATATTTGAAACCAATTAGTATATATATTATATGTTCACAAGAAAAAAATTATTTTTTTCAATATAGGATTTAAAACTCATTATTATATGTATTCTATGTTTCCAAGAAAAAAACTATATTTTTTTAATCTAGAATTTAAAACCCATTAGTATATATATTTTATGTTTCTGAGAAAAAAATCATGTTTTTTTAATACTGGATTTAAAACCCATTAGTATATATACTCTATATTTACAAGAAAGAAGTTATGTTTTTTCAATATAATATAAAAAATATTTTTGATTTAAATAATTCAATTTAAAAGCTTAACGCAAGATCTTTTTAATGTGGAATAAAAAAAATTAAAATATTCTTTTAAACTTTAATATTTATAATATGTATAGTCTATATTTACATGAATTTTTTTTTAATTTTTTCATATAAAATATTAAAATTTATTTTTTAAATTTTTTCAGGTTAACCTGAGTTAACCCGGGTTGAACCATAAAATCTGGAATCAAGTTTAACAATTATGATAATTACATTTTGATGATAAAAAAATCCCTTGGACATCATTTAAAGATTTATTTTTTTTCTTTTAAATGTAATTTAGTTATTTTATTATGTTTTAAAAAGTTAAAATTTTAAAAAGATACTACAAATTAATTAAAGAAATTATGTTTTTTTAAGACTAATTTAGTTATTATATTGTGTTTCAAAAGCTTGAATTTAATAATGATTAATTGACCATGTGGAAAGATCTTATTACCCAAAAAAACAAGATAACTTTTTATATATATAGAATGATAATTATACCATGAAGCTGAGTATAATTTCTATCTATGAGCACACTGAATTCTCCTTGTCTTTTTTATTTTTCAATGTATTCTAGATCCATGACGTATTTAGTCATGAAAACATACATAAACAAATTTTATACACACATTGGTCGTATGTTCCTTCGCTGCTCATATCATCCACCGTGATCTCTAGCTCTTGATTTTCCATCTCCAAGGAGATGAAAATTTGGAGATGGAAATGGAATATTAATGATTCCGTGTGCCGTGATATTCAGTGGCTTCTTGGAGACAAATGGGAAGCAACCCTTTTTATTAATTCTTGCATCAAAAGTCTCTGTGTATTCCTGGTTTCTTTAACTTGTTTCCATTAATTTATTTTTTCAGAACAAGACGAGACTGGAACTGGACATCAAGGAGCAACCCGATAACATCAACTTTAATTTCAAGTCTCGGGTCTGCTCTTTCTTTTGATCGGACTCTGAAAATCTCTTGGTTTCTTTTATTTGTATGTTATAATTATAATAAATAAATATTATTCTGGTAGAATTAATTAATGAATTAGAACATGTTATTAGGAAATAAGATTCCACACACGAAACTAATCACGCATCAATTTAAGTTTTCAAGAGAGAAATTACTACAAATTAGCACATTATTTGACTTATTGTGCTAGCCAGGACTTAATTTCTTATCTCCACCTGGTTGATTTTCAGATTAACCTCCACAGCTACAAACCATGACACGTCCCTTAAGCAAGCAATGCCCAGAATAGACCTCTCAAATAAAGGAAGAGGTCAAATAAAAACATCCACTGTAAATAAAAACAGGTTCAAATTCAATTAGATTTCCCCGAACTCCCTCTGGTTTGGTCGGGCCACCAAGCCCATGTCTTGCTACCAGCTTATGCACCCACTGGCCTTCGGCTAAGCCTAGCTTTCAGAAACAGCCCAGAGCCCAAATTGAGGTTGGCCCAACCAGGTTTCGGCTTGTGGCGTCGTGTGTGCCCCCTTCCCAGACATTCCAAACCCACCGCCAACACCTGGCAATTCCCAGGACCTTAATATACTTTTGTATATTACTGGTTGGTACCTTTAGTTCTGTGAAATTTACTTTCTTATAAATTTTATTCGCACAGTTTGCATTTATTTATTTATTTATGTTAACACCTGAATAAAATATCTCAATTCAAATTTTTAAATATATCATTATTTTTATAATTTAATTTATTATTTTATTATTATTTTTTATAATCTTGATTTATATTAATATCAATAATATTATCCGAGATTAAGACTCATGTGATATTAAAATTTTATTAATAGAACATTTAAAATAAAATAATTTTTTTATAAATTGATTTACTTTATTTTTTGACATTTTACTCCTTGAAAAGCCATAAATATATTTGAATTAGCAATATTTCTTGACTTAGATACTAAAAGGTTGTTACAAATTTGAGTTTAAATATTGATTTAATAAAAGTTAAGAATTTTAACTTTTAACATGTAATTCCCGACCTATATTACATCTCATCGTTAAAAAAAAAAAAAAAATTGAAATCATCCTTGCCAAGCATTCTTCTAATCTAAAAGTTATTTCAACTTATATTTATAATAAATTATTCTTAACCAAAAAAAAATGTTAGATTATAACTTAAGGTAAAAAGAAATCATTTTTCTCAAGTCATGTCAAGCAAATGATAAATGAATACGATCCACTTTTATAGTAAAATAGAAAATTAAGAAATCAACAATGGACCTTGAATCTTTTTGAAATGACGTATAAAAAATAAAATAAATTAATTTGTAAAAATCTTACCTGGAATCTTTTTAGATCATTGTATATGACAGAGAGTTCTCTGCTGAAAAAACAATACAATAATGTTGGAAAGAGAGAAGAAAGAAACGATCACAAAGTGCAAGAAGAGTAGAAGGTGCGAAAGGATTGAAGCGTGTGTATCCGCATGAGGAAAGTCCAAGAACATGCAGGCAATAAGGGGAAAAGGCCCGCTCTTGGGCTTGGAAGAAAATCCAGGAAGGCCCACTTCCTCTTCTTTGATCCACCTCTAATTAAAGAAAACCACCGTCGGCGGTTTTCTCCTTCCTCCTTTCACCTTTCTCTTCTCATACCTGCGTAAAAAGTATAGCGTATATATTTTGTATCTGGGAGAATAGCAAGAAATGATAGGAGGAGGTAAAATCCGGCTGAATAGGTGGCAACAGGTGGCGGTTGCGGTTGGTTCCGCTGTGGGTGCGTTGGTAGATCCACGAAGGGCGGATTTGATAGCGGCGCTTGGAGAAACAACTGGAAAACCCGCTTTTGAAAGAGTGGTTGAGAGAATGAAAAGGAGCCCTGAAGGAAGAGTGAGTCTCCTTCTCTTCCCGCCCACATTACACATTTATTCACCATCCGTTTCCTTGGTGGTAGTAGTTTATAATTACTGAATTAAATTATTAATCAGTAAAATCCTGATGCGATTCAATCTTGTTTAGTTGTGAATTATTCATGGCCGAAACTCTTTTTATGCCGATTAATACATATATAGTGTCAGGCAAACTGAATTTGACAGGATCTCTGGGTTCTCCATTTATCACGAAGATTCAAGTGATTTCTTTTAAAAAGCTTTTAGGGAAGCATGTCACTGGTGAAAAATGAATTTAGTTTTGCAAGTCTTGTGGGATTGAATTTATTTTTTGTATCTTCTTTTGTTATGACCGTGATTGCTTTCAAATGGATGAACAGACAGGCACCTGATGATTGAACTTCCTATTACATCATAAAGAACCCACCTCTCTCTCTTTTTTTCTTTTTCTTTTTTTATTATCATTTTGAATGATAGGCAATTCTCTTGGAGAGACCTCGTGTCATATCTGCTCAAGTGGGGTATGCATGGGATTTGCCAGCCAATACATTTGGTGCTGCCTATGCAAGATTCATGGGATCCAGGAACTTTTCCCCAGATGACCGTCCCCCAGTGCGATTCATGGAAACGGAAGAGCTGGCATATGTTGCAATGCGAGCCCGTGAGGTGCATGATTTCTGGCACGCCCTTTTCGGCCTGCCCACTAACCTAATCGGCGAGTCAGCGCTCAAGGTGATTGAATTCGAGCAAATGTACCTTCCAATGTGCCTGATGTCTGCTGTGGGAGGCACAGCTAGATTTACGGAGAAGCAGAGGAAATTGTTCTTCCAGCATTACTTCCCATGGGCCATTCGAGCTGGCATGCAGAGCACAGATCTCATGTGTGTGTATTATGAGAAGCACTTTCAAGAGGATTTGGAGGATGTCCGCAGAAAATGGGGTATAAATCCCGCTCCTGCTGCCCCGAACCAAAATGTGCCTTGACCTGCAGCATTTGCAGGTGCTTGGGTGGAGGGTTAATGCATCTTTCTTACAACCTCCTCGCTGTGTAACTGTGTGTATGCGAGAAGATGCACAGGAGGAGGTTTTTGGGGATAATAAAACGAGATTCACAGCGAGAGGCTTCTCCACCATCTCCCCCCCCCAAAAAAAAAAAACTCATGAAGGACATCTTTAAGCATTGTAGAACATGCACGCTTTCTTAGGCAAGTGAAAACTCAAAGAAACGCACCCTTTTCTTGACCAAATACAAATGCAACTTAATATTAGACCAGGGGGGTCTCATCAACTGAATTCATGGAACTCTTCTCCCTTATATTTTTCAACAAAATCTCACGGAATTCAAGATTTGGAGAGAATTGGATTCAAACATGGATTGGCATTGTCTGATGTTAGTAGTTATCGCAATGTTCGGTCTTGTTTTTACAAGAATTTAGATTACTTGTCGGCAACAAGCACCGCAAACCTGGGAGTGAGTTGATCTGCTTTTGGCAATTTGTTCTCGTTGCTCACGAGCGGCAGTTGTCGTCCATTGGATCAAGAGAGGCCAATAATAATGCTAACTGCTCTCGAGTTTTAATGTTCTTCTCATCTTATAATTTTATTATTCCATTGTCAAAAAGGACACGCTTAAATTGAGATTCGTCCCACCAATGCATTGCACGAACCATACCCCCTCGCAACACTTGGTATGATAACTGGAGCTATCAGAGGAATACGCTGGCACTGTTCTTGTAATCCAAAAGAAGCAACAAAAAAGACCAGTAAAGTGAGAGAGAGATTTTTTTAAAAAAAAAAAAACACTGGCTGGGGTATTAGAAACATACAGATGCCCAGGCATCTAAATCCCACGATCTTGATTGAATAGTTGAAACAACAAAGATAACACCTATATATTACACCATAGGATCCCACAAATTTGCATGGATTTATATTGGAGATGAAAGCATGGTTTGATTCAAACTACGGGTCCACAAAGGTTGACAAACAGAACTCCATATGAAGACATGATGACATGTGTCAGTTGCTACCACCACCAAAGAGGTATCCCAAAGAAGATCCACCACCAGGAGCAGCATGGACCTTGGTTGAAGGTCGATCCTGAACCAAAGAAAAAGTTTCTAGGTTGTTAACAACAACTAAAAGAAACAACCAATTTGTCTTTCATGAAATACAATTCGGTTATAAAGAAATTGAGCAAGTTGCTTAAATTGGCCGTTTAAAGCAAATTCCAGAAATAGTTTTTAGAGCACCGTAGTTAATTTTAGTAATAGCAAATCATGTAGTTCAACTCCGCCTTCTTTCAACTTTAATAATGTACCCATTGAATCTAGTTCAAATGAAACCAGAAGAATACATGTAGCTAACATTGATCAGAAACATGTAGATTGGAAATGCAGAAGGCCAAGAGCTTAATTGGAAGTAGTTCTTGCCCAGCTCCTATGTTAAGTCACTCAAGGAATCCACACCCAACCTCGAAACAAATGGTTAACTGCCTCTATCCTACCCATCTAGCCGCTTCTGGGTCCCTATTTTACAGGGACGGCTTGTCTGAGTATCTATTTCTCAAGCCTTGTATATTGTAAACCATTAACAATATCTAGTTACCCATTACACTATGACCCATGCATTTACACACAGAGAGAGAGTGAGGGAGACAGAGAGACAGAGACAGAGACAGAGAAAGGGAACTGCTTTCATAAGCTTGGATATGCCTAGGGCTAAGAATAGGAGCCCTATCTTCAATCAATGCAGAGGTACTCTGACTCCAAGGGACATCTAAAGGAGGCATGGAAAACCACAAAAAAATCACCCTGCTGGAACTTGACCCAGAAGTATTATTCATTCTTCTTGGGCAACAAAAATGCAGACTGGTAGTTACAAGGACAATGGCATCCTTGTATATTTATGCCTCTGAGATAGTTCCTAATCATTCACAGGATATTGCCTATCCATTTCCAGAAGACAGATGAATCTTTTAGAGATCTCATCACAGAGAACAGTGGCATGTCATGAATCTAAGCAAGTTTTATCCACCCAAACCAGCATGGACAACTGACACATTTGCACCAAGAGCAAAGGTTGGGAGAATCATACCGTGATGAAGTTGCCAGTGTTCTGACCATCTGCCCTCATGTAGTTGTTTGCAGAAGTACTGTTGATACCAGCAGGAACCTGCTTATTGATATCTGCTGGCTGAGGAGCTGCAGCGGGTTTGGAAGGAGGCAGGTTATTTGCAGGCAGGCTCTCGCTTGGAGCAGCTTGGGCATTGTTTGTACCAGGTTTTGGAGCCTCTCCACTCCCAAACAGATAGCCCAATGAACTCTGCCCTCCACCAGCGCTAACTCCACGACCCATATCTAAACTTTACAGAGAAGGAAATTTAAACCCTGTTTCCCAAGCCAAAAACAGAAGCAAAACGCCAAAATGAACAAGGAATGAAAATAAAAAAGAACATAAATTCTGGGAAATGTCATGTGTCACAATATGGAAAAAGAATGATAACAAAAGCATTATGAATAACCCACATCACCTACTCTGATCGCAGCCTGGTAACTTAAAACATCTAGAGAACCATTAACCAATTTCCAAATTGCCAGTTGAAATCAACAAGCTCACCATCACTCTTTTAAACAAACAAACACCATCCTTTAATTATTTATGCATTCCTATTTACATATCCCCCCCCACCCTTCCCAATCCCTTCCTAGGTAGCTAGCTAACACTCACGTCATAACAAACGCTTGCTTACCACACATAAATACACGATGAAACTAGAGTGCGCAACTCACAAATCAACAACCAGACCCAAAACTTAAATGAAAGAAAAAATTACAAACACTTCAACACCAATGTGTATTGATTTATATCAAACTAGATCCCCCTAAATTCGGTTGAATATTACCACAGACCATAAAATCCTATCCAAAATTTCATATATATTTTTTTTGTTAAAATACAGTGATACGGAAACCAGCTAAAACAAGAGAAATGTCTGAATCAAAAGCCAAGAAAAAAGCAGATCTTAACAAAACAAGTCAATTACCAACCACTCAACAAGTGAATTTTCAAAATTAGAGGAGAGAATAACATGGCATCAAAGTGAGAGTGGTTAAAAAGGAAAACTTGGCAGTATCGATTCTGTATGTAAGTAAATCTGAGATCTAAAGAGTTAGAGTTTCGCGGAGATACCTTTGAACGACTTCGATCTGATCTGCGTGGAGACAGAGGAGCTGCAGCTCAGACAGTAATGTAACTGCTGAAAGAGTCAGGTGGAGAAAGCGATAGGTAAACGTTATATTTATAGACTCTGGATAAACGTTTCGATTTTTGAACTAATTGACAAAATTTAAAAATTGATAGGCCCCTGTTTATTACTTTTTCTTTTCTTTATGTAAGTGGACCTTTTATTTTAAAAAACAATGATGCTGAGCCTTTTTATGATATATAAGTTAGTATTTAAGTTTGAATAATTTTACAAAATATTTTTTTAATATTATAAATAAAGTTAAAAGATATAAATAAAGTTAAAAGATACAGGAAAACATTGTTTGCTCACCTTCATAGCCTAATATTGGTTTTTTTATTATTTTTTTAATGTATTCGTTATATAATGTCTTTATTGGAATTTAAAGTAGATAATTAATTTTGATTTGTCTTATTATAATATCAAAAAAATATTTTATTATTGGTTTGGTATCCAATAATATCACAGCATCATAATATTGTATAGTTTTTAAAATATTAAATTAAATAAATAATAATTAAAAAACTAATTTATTAAACTTTATGAGATGAATAATTTAATTTACAAATTTTGCAAGATAATCTTAATTATCACTATTTATTGGTTTAGCAAAGTACCCTTTTTTTTCTAATTCAACTTAATTATAATTATTAATTTTTTTTATTATATAGCTAGTAAAATAGTTCTGGAAAAAAACATATTATTAAGTTTTAGAAAGTCCATGGGTTGTTAACGTGTATGAAAAGTTTAATTTTTTTAATTTTATTTTTTGATATTAAATTAATTAAAAATTAATTTTGTTTTGTTTTTTTATAAAATTATCATAATCTTAAATAAAAGTCTCAAACACGTTATTTTATAATTATCTTTTTTTTTCATAAAGTTAATTAAACAATACTCTAAAGGGAAAAACAAGTTATTAATTCCAATGAAACTTATTACTTAGTTTACTGAAACTTATTACTTAGTTTACTGAAACTTGTTACTTAGTTTACGAGTTTAACGTATTAACTTGAGTTTATCTAATTCATGGATTTAGTGGATTCACCCCTCAAATCTAATATTGTATTTTTTTTATTTCACTTTTATTCAATATTAAATTGGTTGAAAAATAAATTTCATGGTTTCTTTTTTGTTCTTTTTATAGGGTTGTCACGATCTCAAATAAATATGTTTTTAGGGTTGATGCTCAATTTTAAAAATATCTAATATCGTCATAAAATTAAATAAAAATAATTTATTAAAATAACAAAGTTATTAAACTCATTAAGGTTCGTAACTCAAGTCATAGGATGATCGAGATCGATCTAATTTGACAACGTCTCAATATAAAAAAACTTTTTTGAAGTTTTTTTAAAAGTTATGTCATGTTTTTTTATGATCATATACGTTATTTTTTAACATATTTAATTGAATAATTCATCTTGAATCAGTTTTTACATAATTTAATTTGAAATTCAAGCCAAATAAAAAGTCAGGTAGATAAATTTTAAAATCAAACTACTTGATAAGATTTTATAATTCTATAAAAAAAAATATGCTCAACAATTTATTTTTTTTAAAACAGCTCAACCCATGTTGCAGCCATAAATATACTAATATCAATTTTAAATGAATGGCTTACTGTATAAAAGAATAAATTAATCTCAATACCTTATAATTCATCATTAAAACAAATTTCAGAAAATAAATTTGAAATTGGTTAAAGTATTCTCTAGCTAAATGGTATACTGTAGAAGTTACCTACCACACTTGTTACTATGTTTAATAAATTTCATTCATTTACCATAATAAAAAAAATCTCATGATTATATACTTTTTTCTCTTTGATTTATCAAATGATTTATGGAGTTACTTACGGCAAGAACGGAGTTTTTAACTTGGACATCCCATAGTTAATTTTTTATAGACTTAAAAATCATGGATGCAATGCATAAAATAGAGATAGTCTCTAAGAAGTTAAATGCTGCATACATGCACTCAGACTGTAGTATAAGAATATGTTTCCGTGTTAAAATATTTCTTTGTTATTATAAACATGTATTTCTTTGGTAATTGGAAAACATATTGCGTGAATAAAAACATTCTAGGTTGGTTCTTCTCTGATTCACTGTACTTTTATACGATATATGAACTTCACAGTGACTATATTTTTTCTATCGTCTTAATTGAAAGCTTCATGACGATAAACATAAAATTAAATAAAACGCAAAAGAAACCAAGTAAAAAAATCAAATTTTAAGATTTATGTATAAACTCTGAGATTCTCAGATCTTCTTCCTTTTTAGGTTTGATTATTTTTATTTATTTTTTATATACAAATATTACATCCTTAAAAAGTTGTTAATTCTTGTCATTTTTATTATTGACGTTTTTTTGTAAAACACTGTTTTATGTGGATTTTATTCGAAAACATTGCTTATATCACTAACATGTTTATCCAACAATTTAATAACTTTATTTATTTTAAAAACACGTTTTCATTTAAAAGTTATATTCGGATATTATATGATGTGTAATTAAAATTCTGCAATGTTCCATTGTTAAATAAAAAAATTATAAAGTTGGCCCTTCTTTCACCAAGATTTAGTAGCAGTGAGGCGGAGCAACGAGCAAAGATGAGCCTAAATAGATAAATGGTTATTTTATCGAGCATGATTTAATGATATCAGGTATAGATATAGATAGATACTCCCTTGTTATATTCTTACATCAAGATCTAAATTTATTAAGTTTGGTAATAATATTAGATCAAATAATAGTGGATTTAAATACCTACAAAGATTTAAAAACAATGAATTTGATTATAACATGACTCATTAAAATTGAATCTTACTCCACTAGAACCAAGTAATGGTGGATCAATTAAAACAAGACCCATTAAAGTTGGGCCTTGTTCGCTAGAACCGAATAACAATGAAGTCAAAGCAATAAACATAATTCATTTATGATGAGTATTGTTGTTAGCAAGACCTAGTAGCAATGAGGTTAAAGCTTCGAGCAAAACCCATTAAAATTAGACTTTGTTGTCACCAAGACTAAGTAACGGTGGGTCCTGCATCCAATGTTATTTACCACTAGGATCCATCCGCCGGGTCAACTCAAAACTAGAACAACTAGGTAAAAACTGAGTATTGTATCTTTTTTTATTTTTTTCCACCTAATTTTTTTTTAGTTGATTGCTAACTTATTTTAAAGTTAATTATATAAATATTAGAAGAATATTTTATTTTTTCAATTTAAAATTTTAAGCTCTTTAGTATATATCATATATATTTCTAAGAAAAACATTATATATTTTCAATATGAAATAAAAATTCTGTAAGTTAGAATCCAATCCCTTAACCAGACCAATCTTCAAGACAAGTTTGATAACTTGTCATAAAATATATTTTTTGATTTGTTATATTGAAAAAAATTATACAAATAACTTTTTATAAAAAATAAAAATATTTACCCGCGACGGAGGACTACGGACATAGCTAGTAATCTGTATTACACATGGGGAACGATTAATGGCATATGCATGCGCATGTTCTTTAACAATTTCTTGGCTGGTTAACTTCGACCACGTACGGCATAAATGAACCATGCCAAATTCTCCATATCCGAACCAGCTGCTCCAATGTACATGTCTTCCCGCAGCCTTAATGCAATGCGAATTTAGATACTTTTAGATATGCTTTGATGGAACTTGTGATATCTCGACTAGTATCCTATGCAGCGCCTGGGGCTTCGAAAAAAATGGTGCATGATCAGAGCCCTTAAGCTCGAAAACTTGTGTTGGTGGATTTGATTTTATCATAGACTCCTGTAGAGGAACATGCAGGGCACAATCTCCTCTAGTTTTAATGTAAAACCTTGGAATAGAGCCGTAGTTGTTGCTTGAAAGAAAGAGCTTCTCTACAACCGGTGCAAATGGGATAGGCCTCATCGATACTGATGCTAATGCTACATCCTGGTACACAAAACCCTCATCGTTGAAATTCCAGTCGCTAAAGCAGAGATGTAATTTTTGGATATATATGGAACTATATATACCTTGGTGGAACTCTGGTTGAACCACGAGTCTCTTAAAAATGCTTTGTCAATGACAATAGCAGTCGGAGGGTTGTCCTTTCCATTGGCATAGATAAATGTCTGAGGTTGTCTTATCAGGTCACCGAAACCTGTCTGAAATAGGCATTGAATGATGTAGAATTGTTAGTTCGAAAGTGAGCCAGTGTCATTAACTCATTGCACTGTTCCTAATGCACTTCATCACCTAATCTAGACTCTATTTTTGTTCTCTTAAAAATAGTACAGCTAGAAGGCACTCATGGGTCCTAGTTCTGGCAAGCAGCAATTGCCAGCTTATGTTCTTTAATAGCTTCTACCGACACTGCACAATCTAATGCAACGCTGCAATTTTTAGGGCTGGATTAATATCCAACGTCCATCAGAGGGTTTGGCCAGATAAATATCTACCAACTACCTAACTTCATTCACTTGGAAGCAAGCAACTGGGCTATGTTTTTTGGTGAATCAATTCCTGTGACCGCAGCAGTGATATATGGTCCACATAGTCAAGGTTGTGATTGAATTACTATCAAGACATGAAGGTATATTCTTGCTTAAAATCAAAAAACGTATCACAGCACTAATTGTGAACAAACATCGTTCATAAGGAATCACTAAAGCGCTGTTCTCCATGGGTAGCAGCTGTATATCATATAATCTTGGGAAATAGATTTTTTATTATATTTTCATGGCCAGATGAGGTTCAGGGAAAGACAGCAAGATGGAACAGCCAAAGGATAAGAGAATAAAGAAGGACCTGAGAGGCGCATATTACTTGGGAGGAAAACTTATAATTATTAATGGACCAGAATTGCTTAATTTGATCAGTTTAATGCCATCCTATAAGCCGTGCCTTTTCCAGTTGTTGTATAAAATAGAAGGCAAACCTGTTGAGAAAATATATCAAGGGCACTCTGCCCACTAGAAAGCATTGTTGCAGCAATGAAAACAGCTTTAGCAATTTTAGATGGAAACAGCTCCATCACATATGAAATACAAGCACCCCCAAGATCATGACCAACCAAAATCACCTGCATTTTTAGACAGAAGAACTTAATTATAACAGTCTCTTAAATAAATCATCATTTATTGAAAAGGGAGAGCACAAACCTTGTCTCCTTCACCAAGCTTGTAAAAAATATCAGAAAGTGGCTTTACATATTCGGCAAGATTTCTAATGTCGTTTGTATCAGAATAATGGATGCCAGAGCCTTTTAAGTCCACTGCATCAGCTTTAAAGCCAGCTTCCTCTAGAAGGGAAATAGTTTTATACCAACACCATGCACCAAAACCACCTCCATGAACGAGAACAACACGGTTCGTTTCAAGATCCTACCAGATAAAAAACGAATCGTCAGTATAATTAGTAGAAAGTGTTATCAAGATTTTAAAGTCCAGGTCAACGGTAATCTTTTTGCTAAACTGGAAAAGTGTGGCAAGGGACTCAATTCTAACGACGTGCTTTCATAAGAGTAACAGTAACTCTACATCCAATAGAAAATAACCCAGCCTGATATGAATCTGACCAGTTAAGATTGAATTCTTATAATGATACTTGAGTTCAGAGGAAAAATATGGTAAAAAATGAAGAGATGCCTGGAAGTTTTAAATGGCGATCTAATTTGAATATTAAACCCATTATTTTTAGTAGACAAGCTGAGAAGGTCGCCCAAGCTACTGCCAGGGGCAGGTCCATGTGGGAAACAAGACTTGGCGAACCCAATTAACCAGCACTATTTGTAGAACATATGGAGTTGGAGCACAAAAGAATGTTGGACGAGGGGCCTATTACCATTCAAAGTCATGTTAATTTGTCGTTGTAAAGCTTAGGTACAGGAACTATATTCATAAGAAAAATCTACTGGAACTACCGATAAAAAAAATGCATTTTAATCACCAATGCTAATTAGTCCGGCAGTACTTTCCCTTTAAGTTGTTGCCTCTCCAAACGAGGACCAAGAACATCATTAGCATGGTTTCATGATCATGCACATAAGTAGTTTAATCATTAAATGGAGATCAAATGGAAAATATATGAAAGGAGAATTTGAAACTCATTATATGTTCATGTATCAAATATTTTTTACCATTAATTTTTTAAAAAAAAAAGAAAAGGAAAAGGAAGGAGGAGATAACAGTAACCTGGTTAACAAGCTGGTCAGGCCTTGTGAACAGAGATTCGGAATGAGACCGTAGCCTAGAACTTGAACTCCGTGCAAGATCATGCTTCTTTGAACCTGAAGAAGGATATACTACAGATTGGGATCTAGGAAATGGAAGAGAATTACCATTATTTCTTTGATGATCGTTAAAGAGCAAAGCTGCAGCAAGAGCTTGCTGATCAAGCTGGCCATCAAAGCTCACTGCCTTCTTCTTTTTATTCTCTGAAGAAGAGAGTGAAGACAGGAGGCCAGCTCTTCCTTTGAAAGAGGCTAGCAAAGGTGGAAGGTTTAACTCATGTTTAGAGGTTTTTTCTCTCACCCCTTCCGTTGAGATGCATCCTAATGCATTTCCCATTCCTCCCTATTTCACCTTCTTCTTTTTCTTGTGTTTTTTTTGCGTGGATTAGTTACTCGCACATATATATAAACACAATAGGCACAACCATGTGTGTAGGATAATTGCTGCACACAACGTTTTATGTCATAGTTGAGCTCACGTTGCTCCATACTGCGAAGGGTGTTCCATTGTTAGAGAAGGGGCCGGTGACCAGAACAACTTTTAGTTTATAATGAAAAAACTAGCTGAAAGAAATGACATTGACAATTTGATCCTTCCTAGATATATCTAGAGAGGAGACCTTACCCTTTGAATTTTTTTTAAAAAATATATGTTTAGTGATAGGAATGAATTTTAAAACACATGACTCTGTTTTTATACATACAAAGAGACTGCAAACAAGAATTTTGGCCAAGACTGGAGAGTGTGTCATTGTAAATCATAGTCCAACAAAAACACCAAGAAAGATTATTTATTGAAGGAAAAAAGAAACGGCAAGAATAAGATCCCTTTGAAGTTTTTACCAACTACCTTGCTGGTTGAATAACACCATGTTGTTCTGACTCTACCGCCAGAACTTGGAAAACGGGAGTCCAGAAGCCCTGGATGATAATCACCAGCTTTTTTCTGATTTTTTTTTTTAAATGCTCTCCTTGGTTCATTTCTTTGTGCAATTCCTTTGATCCCCGCCGCTGCCCGATCACAAGCAAGTTAATTCGATGAGAATCTATCAGTTTGTTAGGCTGTATGAATCCTTCCCAGAAATTCACAAACAAGAGTGGTTTTCACGTCCAGTGCCGGAGGTTTTACGCACAGGGTTTGCCAATTGGAGGCTCCTTGTGTGAAGACTACATGGTGCTCAGAAACTAAAATACGATGGGCAATTTAATCAATTGCTTAGAATTTCCAAACTATTTGCAGATCCATGGATAAATTATCATTTATGAAAAGAAAAGTTGTTTCGTTTAAGGTACAAGGCCACCAGGGTGGCCTTTTGAGTTGTGAGCGCCAGTATACAGTGGCCGTTTGGTGATATATTTGGCTTCATTAAATAATACAGAGAATAACTAAACCTTTCCTTTTGGCGGTCAAAACTGCACTCCCCATGGCCGCCAACGCCTCTCCCCGGCCCGCATTTAGATGAAAAACCAGCCACAAATTTAGCGACGTCTGTTTTGATGCTGTCTCCAACTGTCAGGCTTTAACATATGAATCCATAATTTAATGAAGGACGACTGAAGCAGCAACTTTCCCAAATGTTCACCATCAAAAACTGACAACCACCTCTTCGCAGAGATCCTTGCTGAAAGAGAAAAGCCAGAACATTGCAGATGGAAACTAACGGGACATGCATGGTGTAGAAGCCCTCCAAAATTCAAAGTCATCTGGTCAAGCAATGCTGAAATGCATAGACTCGGAAAAGACTTTTTTTTAAAGTCCAACTCCTGAATGCATCCTATCAACAAAAATCCATAAAGCCAATACTCCTCAAACATGAGTTCCAGCGATCCTCCTCTAGTTGCTATTTCCCAGCTACAGTATGAAAATCAGGCCATAAGTTGATCAGTGCAAAAGACTCGGGGATAGAACTCTTAGCTGCATCTAGCAATAGCATTACACCAAATGACCAAACAAGATGAAAAGGCAAGTAAACTATTAGTTGATAGAGTTCATACCAAAACTTCAACCCTGCATTGCATAATAGTGAGGAGCAAGCTCAGTCAACCACAAAAAATCAATTCTAGTTGTGTTGCGAATGTACTTCTGACTTGTTTGGATTAGTTCATCAAAAATTACACATTCCACCTTTGACTGGTGCAACACAGAAGTAGGGTGGATCTGCACTACTTGACCACTTGCTAAAGCCCTGCCATTCATTTCAGCAAATTTGAGGTTCTTGATGTAGGAGAATGGAAAGTGAAACATAACACGAAAAGGGATTTCAAGAGAAGGTTGGATGCCATGACCAACTCGCCAAAGACTTGTTAACTAGGGAGAATAATAGAAATACGAAAGAATCCTGAAGGAACATGCAAATGGATGTCCGATCTTATATAGAGAAATATAATACCTGTATGTTCCCTCGGGTTGCTTCAAAGCTGCATTAAGGAAAAATGAAGCAGCAAGGCATCTACGGAATTGAAGAGTGTCATCTCCACAAGAAGAAATAGGAAGACCCATCTGTTCAACATGTCCTCTAATCTGACTGCAGTGGAAAATGACCACTTAAATCAAGATTGCTAGCTAAGAAAGATCACAATAGGTCAAGTCTCAAGAATTTCTTGAACATGGAATCCATATTGAAATTAAAATTTATAAGTGAATCCTACCAGAAAGTAAAGTAACCAAAGGGAAAAGAGGAAGAAAAAGGGGTAAACCTGTGAATGTCACAAGCATGCCTCAGTGAGCGACTATTGATAAAATTTTCCCTGCACCATTTTCTCAGTATCTTTTCATTTTTTCCTTTAATATTTTTCTCATTTTTTTCTATACCAAGCTCCATCCTTCTCTTCTGTAAAAGTTCATCAGCAGCGCGATAAACATTAATCAAAGTAAGGTGGTCACCATCTGGACTTGCAAAACACTTCTTCGCAGTTTTTGCCTGCCAAGAGAGAGAGAGAAAATGCTTTTTAACACAAGGTTTTACCAGGTTCGGGTAGGTAGCATAATATACTGCAAGAATAGAAAAGAGCCAGTCCTAACATCATATTGACAATATTTGAAGAGATTCGGAAACTGCAACAGTCCTTAGTAATGAATAACACATCACACAGAAATCAGAAGTGCTGGAACATTTAGAACCCAGAAAATATATGTATATAAAGAAAAAGGTAGAAAGAAATAAGAAAAATTGAAAATTCTCATCAGGTCATCCGCACTCTTGAAAACTGCCTAGATCAGCGTTCCAGTCATTCCCCAAACACTAGTCTCCCATTGACTCTGTCCACATAATAGCTAATTCTCGGCCAGTTTTTAGTACACTCATCAATGATAACTTAGCTAGACAACACCAGACAATGATATGAAAAGGTTATTTTTGGATGCCATGATGAAGTAACTTAGCATTTGACTTAATACAGATGAGGAACTTTGTCCAATCACTATTCATCTTAGAAACAAATAAAAAGCAATTGAAAACCACATACCTCTTCTGACTTCTCACGAGGATTATAAAAAATAGATTCCACTGAGAGCATTGAAACAGCTATCAACATTTCTTCCAAGCAGTTGAACTGACTAGCAAGGATGAGAGCTTTGGAATAAATAGGGTCTAAGGGAAGCCGAGCCATTTGATGCCCAACAGGATCTGACAACTTACAGTCATCTGTCAAAGCACCCAGCAAAAACAGCTCCTCCAACGATTTTTGAATAGCTGCCCTGTTACATTCAACAACAAAGGATTGCTGATCTGTTTAAAAAATGTAGGTCCCTTGATAAAGGACACAGGAAACAACTCTATTCAACCAGACAGCTTCAGTAAATACAAGCCAGATAAACATTCAATAAATAAGGTCATCTACCACAGGCATGAACCAAACAAGAATATTATCTCTTACCCTCACTATACACAAATAGATGGTCAGCCAGCCTGGATTAACCCAATTATAAAATCTAACACTCAGCATCTAGACCAGCAAAACAATCAATTTGTGAAGTTTTTAACATCTTAAAAATGCAGGTATATTCCCAAATGGTTGTTTATACTATACTATACAATACAAACCAATAGGTAACTTGACCTCAGGCTCTACCAGTAAATATGGGCTGAATTTAAGTTCAACTGAAGGAGACTTGAAGATGCAATAAACACCAGAAGAAGCCCCTAGGAGGAGGCTGAAGGGGATGGCATGAGAAAGTGGCTAAACTAAATCTTTATGGAAAGAAAGACATGGCCATAGTCAAGCAGAAAAACATGCAGGGAATTTCTGTCTAGGTTAAAATCTTAATGACGGTAAATAATTTACAATCATCTGCTACTAGCAACACATGTAGAACGGGAATGGTGCACCAAATCAATGGAACTGTGAAAAAAAATCTTTAGATTCACCTTGATGGTTTTTCCAGGAAATCAAATCCTATAATATCATCAACGCCTAAAGCCTTGAGCTGCAAAATAACATTAGAGAGGTTGCACCGTTTGATCTCTGGCTTTGTTGAATCCTCAAGCTTCTCAAATTCACTCTCTGGGTAGAGTCGAAAGCACTTCCCTGGTCCTTCACGGCCTGCACGTCCACTGCAGTAACAAAATGTTTGTCAATCTTGATTATTATTGGTCAAAAATATCATTTGATGGAGACAGTGTGTGTGTGTGAAATAATGTTCAATGAAAACTAAATAAACAAAAGAAAACAAACATCTATTTCTAACCATTTAGATAATTAATGCATTCAGCCAATTCTAAGCTTCCAAACATGCAAATTCATGTACAAGATGGCACACATGCTTATAAAGAGGGAGGGGGGATGCACCCAATGGCATAGGACCAAAATAAAAAATCCAAGGAGATGGTTATAACAGAGCATGGATAGTTTCATAGTCAAAATAACCATGAAAGAAAACCATTCAGATGTTATAAAGAAGCTTATGTATAGGCAGGCCGGATTACAGGTAACAATTTGTTAACAGAAAGTGAATCATACAAATTTAAGAGGAATCTAGTAACCAGAACCGAATTAAATCTCATTGAAAGTTGATCACTAAACTTAAACTGAATAGCCTTTGTATTTGTCTCTGTTTCACCCAAGCATAATTCAGCATGCCTACCTCCTTTGAAGAGCCTGGGCTTTAGATGTTGGAATAATTATCAATGATTCCATCCCTTTGACCGGATTGTAAGAACGTGCTTTTATGAATCCAGGATCTATAACATATTTGATTCCAGGTATAGTCACTGATGTCTCAGCAATATTTGTTGCCAATATCACCTACAAAGTGCTATGCTTAAGAATACTGAATGATCACACGGAAATCAAATCAGAGTTTAAGGCACAGATAAAATATTAAATCCGTTAATATGTAGCATAGAGATTGAAAGCATCTAGAAATACTGTGTTACATATGAATTATCTGTATCCATTCACTGTACTTCTATTTCCGTGTGTGTGTGTGTGTGTGTGTGTAGAGATGAATTATAATGGATATATAAAAAATAATTATGTTTACCAGTTAACATAACCAGCCACTAAGATTCATGCATTTCATTTTTATTTTTATTTTCAGAGATGATGCCAGTAAACTTCAGATTATTGTCATCACTGTGGCTGTCAATTCCAAGTGCCACCAATTCAAATGCTATATAGAGAATAGCTCACAAATAACATTAAGCTACCTTACGATGTCCAGCTGGAGCTGGCATGAAAACTCGCATTTGCTGTTCTGATGGAAGAGATGAAAATATTGGAACAGTTACCACCTTTCGACTTTCTTCTGGTAACTTTTGAAGTTGCTCCTGTACAAGTCTCTCAACACCTTCAATCTCTTCTTGCCCAGTTAGGAACACAAGAATATCACCTGGGCCCTCCTCCAAGTGGATCTAGCACAATTAGTAGTAGCAATATAAAAAAACAGCACAATGAACCTAAATATTTGTGAAAGAAAATCATAATGGTCCAAGGACCATTTGTAGTATTCAAGTGTTAGTTTACAAATCAATCACACTCGGGTCAATAGGGGGAAAAGGAATTTTCTAATTTTTTTGTGAAAAGTTAGAAAAAGATTGATTTCTATCTTCCACATAGAACTATTCTATAATAGAACCGAAGAACTTGATTTCAGCAATACATGTGGCACCACCAAACATGAAAAACTGAGTTGAATATGAAAAAAATGGAGACATTAAAAGGTTTGACAATTTGAAAATTTTGGTGGTCAAAAGTGAAGTCAAAAAGCTTGAATGCAAAGTCTCAGAACTGCAAAACTTTAAAAGATAATGAAGGTTGATGGATAATGACCTGGAATATGGTAATCAAGGCTGCATCTACATAATCTGTCTCCGCATGAAGTGTATAAAATATATCCACATGATGCTGACGGCCTTCAACATGAACAGCCCTGGCACCACCAAAGTACTCTGAGAAAAGACGTGCATCCAAACTGGCAGACATGATTATTAACTTCAATGGAGGAAATTTCCTTTGGCACTGCTTGAGAAAATTGGTGCGTTCGGCTCCTTTTTCATCCTCCTTCATTATACCATTGCTGGCCTTCTTATTATTGACAACAGCATGGTCAATGACAGATTTCAACCTTGCTCTCTGCACATTTTTCAGCAAGCCCAGTAACACATCGGTGTGGACAGTTCTCTCGTGAGCTTCATCAACAATTATTACTGAATACCTAGAGAGATATGGATCCAATAATGCTTCCCTGTAAGTGCATCAAGAATTACATCAGCTCATTCATATTGCAGGGATCTGAAATCTACTATCTTTCTCATCTTCAGCCTATGAATTCATCATTCCTCTCTCAAACACTTTGCTCTCTCAACATGCCCATAACATAATGTTTGCAAATGCCACATTTACAAATGAATAAGAAAATATTAAAAAATCATCTGACCAGATCATTCTATGAACACTGACTCCACATGACAAAATGAACCAGTATCAGCAATCAATAAGACACAGCATGCAGCACCTTTAACCCCAACCCTTACAATATCTACACAAACTATCAAAGAGTACAAGACTTTATTAGAAAGCTCCCTAAAAATGAAACAATACAGCATTTTTAACAACAAATGACCTAAAACTGAGCAGACTTAGTGGTTACCTCAGCAACAATCCATCGGTCATGTACTTGATCCTTGTTGAGCTGGAAGTCTTATCATCAAATCTGATGGAATATCCAACCTTCTGACCCAACTCAGCACCACATTCCTCTGCAACTCTTTTAGCAACCGTGACAGCCGCCACACGCCGAGGTTGTGTTATCCCAATAACTTTTCCATTGGGGCAGAACCCAGCATTAAATAGAAACTGAGGCAACTCTACGAATCATAAATAAATAAATTCAATTGATAGGAGATTTAGGCTCAAATCAACAAATAATAGTACTGCAAAATTAAAGAACTTACGAGTTGTTTTTCCGCTTCCAGTTTCACCAACGATGATTAAAACGTCATGGTCTTTAACCTCCTGGACAAGTCGTTCCTTAACTGGAGAAGTAAATTTGTTTTTTAGGGGGGAAAAAAAGTCAGAGAGAAGCATTGATATGTTCTATCTGACCTGAAATATTTCTAAAGGTATAGGAATTAAAAAAGCACCTGAAGCAATCGGTAGAGACTCTCTCTGTTTTTTTACTATTTCCCTCCTGCATTGCAATACATATATAACTTCGGTTTCAGCCAGAATTTCAAAAATAGAAGAAGAAAAGGTAACAACTTCAATTAGCTCCTAGAAATTTAAATTCAATGAAGATATTTCGAATCGGAAGTCAAATTGAATCCTCTTTCTTTTCTCTAGTTTGCTAACTTGGAAACAAACTCCTAACAGGAAAAAAAAAAAAAAGCGTAGAGGCAGGACCTGGAAATAGCATCGGCGGCGCAGCGAGGTTGATTGGGGAGCTTGAGGACCGGTTTTTGTTTTCGAGTTTGTGTGTTTCTGGGACCATTCTGCTCCATTGAAGGCATCTCTACCTAGAATCACTGTGAAAAAGAGAGGAGGTGGAGCTCTTAAACCCTTCGTTGCTCAAATACTCCAATACAACGCACCGTTTGTTTCTTTTTACAAGTCGTCCTGTATAGAGAGGATCTGATCTGCAGAGAGAGAAAGAGAGAGGAGCTGTTGGGTCCAATCTAGACGAAATTCGTTTCAGGTCCGGGGTCTGGACCCATTTAATTTTGGGTCCAGACACTCGCCAAGTTTCTGTTGGGTACCAGTCTGGACCCAGTTCATTTTGGGTCCAGACGAAGCCCAGCTATCTTATGGGTCCGGTCTGGACCTGGTTTTGGGGCTGTCTGAACCCGCTTCCTCATGGGTCCAGTATCGGCCAGCTCCACTCTCTGACCCAAATTTAGGGGCGGCCAAGGTGGAGTCAGCCCACAGGATTGGGCTGCCCAGAACCAGTATATTATATTGTGTAATATTTTAAAAAATATCAAAATATAAAAAAATTATAAAACCATGTGATTTTATCACAATTTTTCTAATTTTTTTATTAATATTGGTTAATATTTTTACATTGTAAATATACAAACTCATTATTAAAATACTCGGTTCTTATCAAAATATTATAAAAATTACAAAAACAAATATTGTATTTTATTGCATATAGCCAAATATCTAGAAAAATAATATTTTCATTCAATAAAAAATTAAAACATATGTTAGCATGCATTTTGACTTTAATAATTAGTTTATTAAAGCTTTGAGAACGAGGTCAGTGTTTGAAAATATCCAAAAAATATTTTATTTTGTTTTAGTATTTGAAATTATAAATTTATATATAAAACATGTTCATTATAAAAAAATATAATTCTTTTTTCGATGTTAGAATGGTTACGTTTTACTCTACAATATAAGAATCTCCTCACCACAAAGAGCTTTTCTCAAACCAGAAACATACAAGCAAATAAAAAATATGACAATGTTTTAGATTTTATCAAATAATATAGTTTACCTTAAATAGAATCTATTTTGTATGTCAATACTTTTCATTTATATAATTAGTCCTCGTATTAAATTTCTAATATCATTTAGGGTTACTAATAGAAAAAATTATTAAATTAAGATTCTCATTTGTCCACGCATTAACAAAATATAAGGAACCTTTTCTCCTCTATTTTCCTGATTTTTTTTAGGATAATAAAATTTATGAATAAATGATTATCGTGATGTCATACACATGCGACAACATTTATGATATTAATAATAATATTAAATATTTATGGATTAAGTTTTGATAGAAAAATATTTTATTTAAATAATAATAATAATAATAATTAACTTGCCTACCCAAGTTTGTATATTTTTTTAATCTTTAAAAAAAATATATGGTTTTTATTTTATTGTAATAATAGTTTTTTTTAATATCGATAATATTTTTTAAATTTAATAATTATTGTATTAATAATTTTAAATATAATAAAAATAATAGTATTTTTAATGTTAAGAATATTAATAATAATATTTTTTAATTTTAATATTAATAATTATAATTATAATAAAAATAATTATATTTAGAAAACTGAGACACAAGAGAATTAAGTCCCGATGCAGAACCTATCAGTTGTGGGTCTTAACATCCAATCCAAGAGAATTAAATCATCATGACAAACCTAAGAACCTTGGTCTGAGCTTTGGATCCCAGAGTCTTCGGTAGGGTCTTTAAACCCTAAAGCCTTGGATCAAGCAAATTGTGAGACTCAAGTGATTTAGACCTGCAGTGGTATCCACACCCAAATAACTTGGGTTAGGCTTGGATCTGAAAGAGGATGTCTAATCCAAGTTAACAATAATAATAACAATAATTGATTTTACTCTTAAAATCAAATCCATGTTTTTTTAAAAAAGCTATGGTTTTTCTTTGATGGCAATAATATATTTTTGAAAAAATTATTAATGATAATGATAATAATAATAATAACAATAATTCATTTTACACTTGAAATCAAATCTATAATTGTTTTCAATTACTGTGAATAATTTTTCTAAATTTATTAATTATTATATTAATAATATTAACTATAATCAAAATAATAATATTTATAATGAAAACAATAGCATTTTGAATGTCAATGATATCAATTATAATAAAAATAATAATATTTATAACACAAATAATAATATTTTTAATATTAATACTTTTAATTGTAATAAAAATAATAATATTTATATTATAAAAAAAATAATATTTATCATATTAATAATAATATTAAACTTGTCTGGTCAAAGTTTTTATATAAATAATCTTTAAAAAATATTAACGATGACGACGACAACAACAACAACAATTATTATTATATATATATATATTTTAAAATTTGTTATTTTTCTTTGCGGGGTTTGCAACCCCTAGAGGGGTCTGTAGACCACAAGTGATGGTTAAAAAAGATCTAAAAATACGGGTATGCATATCCATAAGAGCTATTCTCCAGACCCTGGATGCGTGGGTCTAGTTTTAGCACCAGGTGTTAGCCTAGGATATAACATTCTTAGCATCAAGTGTTAGCAACTTGGAGTCTTGCTAAAATTAAAAATAATCATTCTCTCTTTAACCATCTTTTTAATACTAAATTCATCGTAATGAAAAGATAATTACATCCTCCCGTTATAGTCTTTGCAACTTTTAGTGGTAAGGACAGTTACATTGCTTAAATTCACAGTGTTTTATATCTAGGTAAACAGTAATAGAGATACCCCATCACACTCCATCAAAATTTATAGTTTTATTCAATAACAAATGCATCCCAATAAAAAAACAACCCCACCCCATGGATTTGTTTTTAGTTTTATCTCTTAATGTTAGATTGATTAAAAATTAAGTTTTATAATTTATTTTGTTTTATTTTATACGAGGTCACCATAGTCTTAAAAAAAGTCTTGTTATTAGTTTGATACTTGATTTTGCATTATCTATTTTTATTACCATATAGTTAAAAAAAAATAGTTTAGAAAAAAATAAGTTATTAATTTCAATGAAGTCCGTTACTAGATTTGCATGTTTGGCATATTGGTTCGAGTTATCCAACCCACAAGTTTAGTAGGTTTACCCATTAAACATGATATTTTTTTTTCTCACTCTTATTTAATACTAGATTGGTTGAGAAATTGAAATCATAGTTTATTATTTTGTTATTCTCTATTTTTAATAGGGTTATTAAGATCTCAAATAAATGTTTTTTAGGGTTGATGTTCAATTTTAAAAGTATATAATGTTATCATAAAATTAAATAAAAAAATTATAAAAATTAAAAAGTTATTAAATCCATTAAAATCCATGACTCAGGTCATAAATTGATCAAGGTTGATCAAATTTGACATCGTCTCGATATAAAAAATATCCTTTGAAAGTTTTTTTTAAAATCATGTTATGTTTTTTCTGGTCATTCAAATTGTTTTTAAATCTATTAAATTTAATAATTCATTTTGAATTACCTTTCACGCAGTTTAATTCACAACTTAATCACATAAAATAACAAATCGATGAACCCTACTTGCATAAATGGTTCCAAGAAATAGATAAACTTGTTAGGTAAAAATTCAAGGTATAATTTATTTGATTCTTCAATACATATTATTAAGTTAAATCTATTTGGTTTGAAACTTGTATAAATTCATATTATTTTATATAATTAATTTAAAATAAAAATAAAAATGGTAAAATTCGAACTCGAGATTGTTCAATTAATAAAACTTTAATATCTATCAAAAAATTATCTCAATTTAAAAATTTAAATAAATTTAAATTTTAATATATAATTTATATTATTTCCAAACAAAACCAAAACAAAAACTAGGAAGTTGGTCTTAAGAAATGTCAAGGCAGGAAAAAGGAGGACCAAAAAAATAAGTGAATAACAGCACTGACCTCTCTAGGATCTTCTTATCACCTGTTCGCTAGGTTGATCCGGGTTGAAAGCTCCTGCGAAGGGATATCAAGAAGCGCCGTAATGACATCTTCATCCAAGAAAGGAAATCTAGCATGATGAAAGAAATTAGATGGTCAATGCAACAATGAGTTAAAGAGACAATAAAACCAGATACCATGTAATAACAACTTGCAGCTGGGATCTAGACAATCGCCCAGAAATGCAGCAATAATCATAGAATCAAGTCCACCAGAAAACAAGACAGCCGCCACTGGAACATGTTCGTCTTGTCTGCTATAGGGTCTTACTGCCTGTGCATTCAGTCCAAAGAATTCGACTAATTAAAACATAAATAAATTACTTCCTGTAAGATTTTTGAATGCTATACAAAGTTTGTCCAGTGCATTCAACATGAATAAAATAAGGTAATTAGTGGTAAATGCAATCTGTCAATCATAAGGATAAAGAAGGAAAAGGGGGGAGTGTCTAGCTACAACAGTACTGATTTAATGCATTCTGCATGAATAGAATCAATTCCTGAACATAGGTCATTAAAGCATAACTTCAGCTCAAACAAAAAAAATATTCCAGGGAATACCTATCCCTACTTCAATATTGATCAAAACAAAACCAAGCCTGTTCTAATAATCACCTGCCAATTGATAATAGCCTACGACCCTTGATAGTTGAAAGAACTATCCGAACAGAACTAAACCCATGTCCAGCAACATAGCACGTGCCTCCGTGTCTATCGGGATCACAAGAACAGCACTTCGCTAGAGGTTGCATGGCAACTTCACCATCATTTCTGCCACTCTCCACATGAATTACTCCAAGTATTTCACCTTCAAAATTGCAACACTAAATCAAACTCAAAATTAAAACAAATACACAGCAAAACGTGCAAAACAGAAATGATGGGAAAAAATAGCACAAAAGTAAAAAATTTACCGTTATAAATTAGCTCATTCCTGGAGGAATCAATAAATGGCTGAATTATAGGATTCAGTCCCCTCAGCTGCAATGTCGCACCAATAAATTGCAGTTCGCCTGCACAATTCCCCAGTTGAGTATAATTAACAGTTTTGCCATTGGAACAACTCTGCAAAAACGACTGGTCGTTTTCTATTTTACCGTCCTCGATCACAACACATACCCATTCCCGGTCCTCACCAAAGCTCAAATTTTTATTATTATACTGAAGTATAACCTTCTTGCTGCCTAAGCTGTCGGGTCCTTGTCTCCGAAGAGCTGGTTCAAGATCATCTACAGAAGGCGAAACCAATTGATGCAAAAAAATCAAAACGCGGGTAAATTTAATATAAACGGATAAAAATTATTGTTGATTAAAGATATTTAAGGGATTCTTGCTTACTGCATTGGGAGGATTATGAGAATGGATGATGATAAGTCGATGCAAATTCCATGCACAATCAGGGCTATACCACACATCCTACCATGTTCGCTGCTTTGCTCGCTCTGCAGCCTGCAGTGCATTGGTTTTAGAGTCTGTCATTTTTATGATTAAAAATTCCTCTCCCCGTTGGCAAACGCTTCCATAGCATAGTGGTAGTGCGTTCGCTTCGTAAGCGAAAGGTCGCGAGTTCGATCCTCGCTGGGAGCTCTGGCGTTCCCCTGGACGTGCTATTTGATTTAGTTTCGACAGTTTTTCCCAGTCTCCGAAGATTTATTTCCAAAAGGCCATTAGACAGCTGTCCCGGACTCCAACCTCGAAGATCAGGTCCGATGGGTCAAGGTCTCCTAAATTCAAAAACTTTCCACGAGACGTGTTGTTAATTTGAGATGCAAGCTATTGCATGAGGATTCATGTTAGACAACAAGAGTTTAATTATTAACAATGGAATATTGAAACAAATAACGGTTATTTCTAACGATTCAGTAAAAAAAAATGAAGTTGAGAACAAGCAGAAGTGCATATAAAAATTATTACCTTTTTTTTCTTCTAGTGTTTGAAATCCATTTATGTCTATGATTTTTAATGCATGGAGCATTCCTCTGCTGTTGACCTTTCTCGTGTTTTTTATTATTTATTTTAATCAAAGAGGGATTGCTTGGTTGGATTCGTTTTAGAAGAGTGAATCTGTGTGCATGCAGAGAGATGCTGCCATGCCGCCTTTAAATTCAACTGTTGTGGACTGAAAACCACAACCACGTGTAGTTATTGCAAGCCAAGCTTCTGCGTTTCAAAAGAACTCGCAGATGCTGTGTTTGCCAGAGAAAGGCTTAACATCTGTACCTGGTAACTAACACTTCGCCTGCAACTCTTCCCTTCAAACAAACGCATATCCGGTCAAACTTGTCACTGAATTGCCCACCAAGACGCTGTGCTCGATAGAATTATGCTATGGACTGGTAACAGATTCTCAGAGCTGTTAGGTGAGCTTCGTTTACCGGATGATTGTTGTAATGAGCATTTTGAATGGAAGATAGAAAGTGAACTCGTGTTCCTCCTGGATTTAGCTTTGTTTTGAAAATATTTTTTTATATGTAAAAATATTTTATAATAATATTTTTTTATTTTTATATCAATTCATTAGAATAGTTGGGAAAATAAATAAAAATAATAACTCCAATTAAAAATATTTATTTTAAAAAAATCATTCTTAGCCAACCCATCATTAGTTGTATTTGGGCCATAAAAAATATGCAAAAAACATCCTTGTTGTCTTTGTTGTAATTAATATTATAAATATTTTTAATTTTATTACTATCAATATTTTTATATTAAAAATATTATTATTTATAATATAAATATTACTGTTATTATTATTAGTAGTAGTAGTGTCATAATTAAAAAAAATTAAAATATATCATTAATATTAAAAACCAACCATAGATTTATTTTGAAAAATAAAATTAGAAATTATTATTATTATCATCATCATTGATAAATTTTTTTAAAAATATTATTACTAAAAAAACTATAAAATTTATTTGAATGGATTAAAAACTATAAAAATTTAGACCAAACAAGTTTAATGTTGTTATTTATATCATGAATATCATTAAATTCATTGAAAATATTAAATTTGAAATAAATTCTACTACTATCACGCTTCATCATTGTTCAAATATTTTTATTTTTTATAAAAAATTATTTATGTAGGCTTTTTCAACGCATTCTGATAGTTCAAAAAATATATTTTAACGACAATCATAATTACCAAATCCGACTCGAAGCTTGACTCGACCAGAGGGTTGAGTTACGGAGGTTAACTCAAGCCAGACCAAAAAAATAACAAAAAAACATTGAAGGTTTTAATATTTTACATAAAAAAAAATCCATGTGGATATAAATTATATATGTTGTAAGCAACTAAATTTAAAAAACTATCTCGATATGTTTTTTTATCTCGCATTTAAAAGATATCATTTTATTTTTTTAAGTTGAAGTATTTAAACTATTTTTTTTATCTCACGTTAAAGAAGCATGACTTTTTCCTCACGAGCATAAAATATATATGTTAAACGGTTTTAAAATTTATATTAAAAAATAAAAATATTATTTTAGTATTTATAAAGTGAATTTTAAAATAAACAAGCAATTGAAAAATATGAAAAAATAGAATTTTATAAATAGGATAAAAAAATTAAAAGAAAATAGGACTCTACCTGTTTTTTTTAAGTCACTCGAGTTTCAGGTTGACTCGATAGGTTGATTGGTCTCCTCTAGCCTAATTACAAGTTTAGATTTCGAGTAAAACAAACTCAACCAAGACTCTAAAAAAAAATTTAAAAAAATCTGGTGTTTTATCATTTTATATAAAAAATTTTAAAAAATCAACGTGTATATAAGTTATACATATTACAAAATAATTGAGTTTTAAAATTTATTTAAAAAGAATTTTTTTATAAAAACATATTACTTTTTTATTACAAACAAAAGATATATATACTAAAAAGTTTCGAACCTTACCTTAAAAAAATAATATTTTTTTGGTATTTATACACTGGATATTGAAAAAACTTGGTAACTTTTTAAAAAAATATAAAAAGGAAAAGTCTTTGGACAGACAAAACAACATATTTTAAAAAAAAAAATTCTATTTAATTTTTGTTAGTTTATTCAAGTTTTAGGTTGATCTGATAAGTTGAACGATTTACTTCTATCCAACGACTTCTTTAAATTTTAAATGAAATAAACCCGGTTAACACTGATGAGTCCCAGTAACAGCAGAGTCTAACATTGCTAGATCCTGGTTCAGCAAGACCCAACTTTAGTGGGTTTTGCGAGCAACAACGCCCAAAGCTAGTCCGGTCAAGTTGTGAAAGGACACACTAGCATGGGGTCCTGCCGGCATCTTAGCTTAACGCTGCTGGAGCTTGCTAGGCAGCCAGACCAATGACCCACATTGACTCGAGCAAGGGAGCTAGCCTGACAAACTTATATTTGGCAACGAAGTCAAACCTAATTGAATCCCATGCTGTTGGTTAACAAGGCACCCAGGATTTGTGGGTCATACTTGACAAAAGAACCCAATAACAATGGGTCTTTTTGGACACCAAAAACTAGCATCTTTGCTTTTTAGAGTTCTATCACGATATGGCCACAACTTTGGTCACAACAAACGCTATGCTGAATTTTGTGTTCCTTTTTAAACTACAACAACAAACGCTATGCTGGATTTCATGTTCTTTTTTAAACTATAGCAAGCAACATAACCAGAAAAATTGAGTTAATGAAGTTAGGCAGCCAAAGCAGTAAAAATTTTAAAGGGTTGGTTGTTGGGAATAGAGCCGCTGCTTGTGTTACCCCACGACTTCAGGGTTATTCGTTTTTGCAGTTTTAACCATGTTTTATAATATTTTTATAGTTTTAATATACTGATGTTAAGAATATACTTCAAAATAAAAAACAGTTACTAGAACTGCTTAAAAAAGCAACCCATCAATTTTTGTCTGCTGATGAAAAAACCCTGCTGGAAAAGAGAGGAGAAATGGATAAAAGAGAGCGAGGGAGAGAGAAGAGAGTTTTCTTCACATTACAATCCTAGAGCTTTTAATATTTTTAAGAGTTTCACTACTTAATAGCTCAATTTACTTAACAAAACAATTATAGGTTATTTAATCATTTTTAACTGGTGCAACTATTTTGAATTTGTATTTTTACAGAGTTTATACTGTTCCTGGTTTATTTCTCCAATTAATCATGAAAGGAGCTGGAATGAAAAAACAAAATCCTGAATTTCGGTTCGCAATATAAATTATTTCATTATTTATTCGCATTCCCAAAAAGAAGTAGAAAAAACAGCAGCAACTCGCAGACTGCACGTATAAACCACACTCCTTAACTTCCACGCAACCTCTCTCTCTCATATTTGCCTTTGACGCGTTGATTCCACACCTCGTACTTGCCCTTCCTGTAATACAACTCATTCGCCCAATAATCACCACCGTCAAATCTCGCAACCCAACTCAATCACAGCCATCGAACTCGCTGGATCTCACAATATACCTCACGTGACCCTCTATTTTATGGACCCCTATTGAAAAATAACCGGAGGTCACGGCAGTCAACAGTCCAGCGTAATATAAGATTTCTCAGCCCGACGCGCCCCCTCTACTTCGTCCTCGAGACGAAAGGTAAGAGAGAGAGAGAGAGAGGGAGGGAGAGAGTTGGGCTTCTTCCTCATACGCTGAAGTCCGTTGAGCGACAAATAAATACCAGTTCAACCCTAATAAAGTATAGATTTCTTCGCCGTTTGTACCTTTCTTCGCCAGCAACCGCACCGTTGCGTCTCTCTCTCTCCCTCTCTATAGGGATAATAATAACCATCTAGGGCCGCAAGGCACTGTCAGTGTAGTAGATTTATTCATCATCTCTCTCGGCGGCGAGGGAGAGGGATAGTTTACTGCTGTTTCAGCAAGGTTAGACATCACTTAATACTGCTTTTGTTTGATTGATTGTGATGTTTTTGGATCATCTGCTGTTTCATTGATTGGTTGAATCATAAGGATCGTTAAATCAGGGGATTGCATTGTTGTATTTGTTCAGATCTGGCTGTTATTTTTTTTAGTTTTTTCTTAATTCAGATCTGGCTTTTTTTTTTGTATCTGAGTGGTTACTTTGACTTGATTGAATTTTTTTTTTTTAGCTAATGTTTGCTTATTTTCTTTTTAGTTTTTTTTTGTTTAAATTATTTAATGGACTGGTTTTGTCTGTAAAGTTTGGTTTTTTTTTTTTTTTGCCTAGCACAACTAGTCAAAATCTAAGCTTTGGTCGTGAAGAAAACAGTATTGGGTATTTTATTCGAAGATGCAGAAACATGATCTTTCTCTTATATTGTTCAGTGTTGCGGCCTAATCTGCTGTTGGTGTTATTGTGTTTCTTATTTCTTGTTTAAGACCCAGTTTTTGAATAAATTGGGCTGTTAAAATGACAATGCCAATCGGGCTTTCTACTTTCAAGCCCCATATTCTTCTCTCTTCTTAAGCATATGGTTTAGGGTTTAGATTTTGAGATAATGAAATTGGTTCCGCATTGGGATTAGGGCTTGGTGATCTTATGTAACCTCATTCTTTCTTTTCTTAAGAAAACCGTTGTTTGTTATTTGCTAACTTTAATGCCACTCATGTTGTGGACTATGACTGCCTAGCATTTGTTGTGAATACAGTATTTATTTGCGATTATGGTTTGCCGCTATGTGCGCGCGCGTATATGTTTTGTAATTTCACTTTCTGTCTAATTTCAAGTACCGTGCTTAATATTCTTTAATGTTGAGTTTTTTATTTTTATCTGCTTTCCTTATTATTACTCTCCATTCATTTATATTTACATGTAAATTTAGCTTGGCTTTGATTTAAAACCTTTGTTAGTGAATAGTATGTGTTTATTTTCGCAGAGATGGCAACACAGGTGGATGAATCTATGGTCAAGCCTATCCCAGAAGTGGTGGGGAATGCCTTTGCAGAGCAATACTACAACACCTTATCTAAGTATCCAGAGCTGCTTCATAAGTTCTACAATGATTCGAGCCTGATCAGCAGGCCAGGCTTGGATGGTTCAGTGTCTTCTGCTTCAACTTTAGAAGTAAGTTCTGTGTAACGAAAATTTTAATAACTCCTCGGCGTGCGATAACAGCACTATTCATGTAAACTCAGTCACACTGAAGCTATTTTTTTTTGCTTTGATTGTTTTTCATTAATCCCTCGATACACATTTTGTTCTCTTAAATTGTTCTACCGTGTGCTCTTTCTATTAGAAAATGTTAGTTCTACCACTTTATGCCATGCTATTTTCCATCGAAAACAATTGTGGACTAGAATTTTTCCTGCCTCCGCCATTGTTTCAACCTTTTTTTATCTGTAACTTTGGCTTATGCTGTGGCCTTCCCTGACAAAGAAATTGGAACCTTTTTTGGGTGCAGGAAATTAAAAAATTGATACTTTCTCTTGACTATAAGAATTGTGTAGTGGAGATACAGACTGTTGATTCTCAAGAATCTTATGAGAATGCGGTGATGGTGATAGTTACTGGTTTCTTTGCTGGAAAGGACAGTGATAGAAAAAGATTTACACAAGCATTCTTCTTGGTCCAACAAGATGATGGGACGACATACGATGTTCTGAATGATATTTTTAGATATGTGGAAGAATCAGAGAATAAGAAAATTAGTGATGCAGACAATATTGCTCCACCTACACCTGTTACCCCATCCCCTGGTAGGTTTATGTATGTTTTTCCTTGTTTTTTTTTGGTTACTTTAATGCCCAAATATTTACTATTAGCTTTGTAATTACAGAGCCAGCCTCCGTTCCTGATCACACTGTCATTGTCAATGTATCAACCAATTCGGAGGATGGTGAGGTTCAAGCTAAAGAATCTGGCCATCCCTTGGACAATGGGGAGATTCCCACTTCTGAGAAAGATATTGTTGTTGAGAAAGAGGTCGTTGCCACTCAAAATGATGCTCACCCAGTTTCCAAGGCAGTTGCTTCTAGTGTCCAGGAGGATGCTCCCAAGAAGTCCTATGCATCAGTTGTTAGTATTTTTATATATTTTTTTAATGAGAATTGGTGTGGAATATGATTGATTCTTTTGTTCTTGTTTGTTCAGGTAAATGCATTGAATCTCAAATCACAACCATTTCAACGAAGGGTTTCAGATGTGAAACCTGTGAAACAGTCACTGACAGCTCTACCACCTGTGGTTTCTTCTCATCAAACAGGTTCTCCTCGCCCACCCGGCAACAATATTATGGAAATCAACAACAACAGTACCACAGGTTTTTATTTTTATATATTTTTAGTTTATGTATGGGTTAATACTTGGATGGAGTTTGTAGCTTTTCTTGCATCTTTAAACCTCTTCTGCTCAATCTTCCTGTTTCAGCCGAGGGTTGCTCCATCTTTGTTGCAAATTTGCCTATGGATGCTACTAATGATGAGCTTATACAGGCTTTCTCAAAATTTGGGGCTATAAAACCTAATGGTGTGCAAGTCAGAAGTTATAAGGTTGGTCTCGTGTTTATTCTTGTAAATTTGTGTTGAAAATTGTCTTCTGAAACAATATTTATGTGTTTATGTTCCCCTTCTCTCTACAGCAAGATAAGAACTGTTTTGGCTTTGTGGAATTTGAATCAGCTAATTCTGTGGAGAAGGCCCTTGAGGTATTACTGTTTTTTTTTTAAAAAAAAAACTTTTCTGGAAGAAAGTCTTTTTTCTCTCCAAATTGTTTGCTAAAATGTTGGATCCTACATTATGTTGTACAGGAAGAATTAATTTTAAGTCTTGAATTTCTGTAATTTTATTGTTATTTAGGTCTCCTGCTAACTTATTTGTAATATTTGGATTTTATTAATTTAGAATTTCTATGTTGGTGGCATTTATTTCCAATTTTATTCAGAACTCTTTTAGGGCTTTTTTGTCTCTAAACAAGCACGCTCTTGATTATGCTATGGAGGCCATTTGTTGATGACTGGAAATTGAGAAGCTGTCTCACATTTAGAGGTTTCAAGAAACATTCCCGCGTGGCTTTATCTTTGGGTTTTTTTGGACAGGGTACAAATGATTGTTCCTTCAATAACCTTTTGTTGCCATGCAGACAGTTTATATTGCTTTGTTAATATCCCAAAGTCTGGTCTCAGTTTCATCTGTTCATTTGAAATGCAATTACTTTTGCTGCTCCTCTGTTGATGGGAGTTTTTTGTGGTACGTTCAGATAATGTCATTAAACATTATGAACTATGTTAAATAACCTCTGTTTTTCAAATGATGTTTATCTGCAAACACTTGTTTGATGAACTACTTATTAGAAGTATAAATTCTATTATCGTTATGCAAAGTTCTCTCTCCCTGTGTCTTGCCATTATCTGTAGTGCTCCCCTGGGTTGTAGTTTGAATCTGAAACCCTCCTTGGGGTAGTGTTACTTAACCTCTTCTACAATCTTTCTTGCTGGCACCTCATTATTGGTAATCCATGCTTGAATGTATGTTTAAGGCTTGCATTTTCCACAAGTTGCAAGTTCTGCTCGCGTCTGAGATTGTGTGCTATTTCAGGTCTCTACTGTGATGATTGGCACTCGAACAGCACATATTGAGAGAAAGAATGGTAAGATGAGTTGTTAATCCATATAATTTAGCTGCCTGTGTTTTGTCCCAACAATTGGAGAGTACATAACAACTGGCTATGGTGTTTTTGCAGCCAAAACTGATGGTGAGAGGTACCGGAAGGGTGGTTTTAGGAACGACAATTTTAGGAACCGTGGAAACTATGGTGGAGGTCGTGGCCATGGCAGAAATGACTTTGAGAATCAGGGTGGAGTCTCTGGTCAAGCTCGGAGCGCTGCCGGACGCAATGGAGAAGCTAACAAGAAAGTTTATCAGAATGGGTGGGCTAGAGGTCCCCGTCAAGCTCAAGCTGGGAGGAGCTAGGCCATCTTTTTTTAGCTAGAATTATGTTCATTACATTTTCCCCAATTCACAATTAGATAGGAAAGATTTAGGCTTGCTCGAGGCAGATTTAGTTCTTCGTTAAATTTTGGTATTAGTAATTTAGTTGTTCTTGGGTATCAGAAAAATGGATTATGCAGGGCATCGTGTTTTGGATTTTTTTTCTTAACAAATTATTTTAAAGAAATTCTCTGGTGTCGATGATGTGGTTTCACAACATGCTTAAGTTGCTATGCCTATTTGAGTGAAAGAATATAAACTTCGTGCTGGTTAAAGTAGTCCCATGGAAGATAATTCCATTTCTGCTACCGCCTTGTTTGATCTGCTTTCTGGCAGGCTCGATGAAACTGCTGCAAGTTTCCTTTCTTTGTACATGCATCAATCCACTAGGAGGAACCTAGGAGACTGCTGTCTTCCAATGCCTGCCGTGCTTGATCTCCCTGCGTATCTTCTTTTTCTTAGGATATTTTTTCAATCTGTTACTACCCGACAAGATCTTTGGCGCCCCTGTTGTTTGCATCAGGGAGGCATCGCTTCGGCCACTGCGAATCCCATGATAGCTGCAAGTGAAGGATAGCTATCCTCGTCTTTTTGTCAGTCTGTGGTCGATAGCGTTTCCGGGAATTCGTCGGATGATCTCTGATGTGCTCTTCTGACTTAGTTTTCTTTTTATAAACCTAGTTTATTATTTTATTCTCCAAAGATTATCCTACCCAGAGTCTTGACAACATGTTTTATTTTTAAACAAATCTGATTTCAGAAACGAAGAACAAGGAATATACGATTTGATAAGGTGAGTGGAACAGGGTAGAGTCGATGGTCAATGGAATCCCTGGATAAAAATAATAGCAATCCACTACTTAAATGGCTTGGTCAAGAAGATTCCTGCCATTAAGCATGTAATTTATCTCTTTTAAAAGCGGTGTATCCTGCGGTTTATTTGGTTTAATGGAGCGAAAGTCAGTTGCTGGAATAAGCCATTAGAAGATTACTCTTCGTAAATGGATGGCTCCACCGTCATGTGCAGAGGCAGGAGCGATAAATATATTACTCTGTTCGCCAAACATGAGCAAATTCCGTCGCGATACACTTGGATATTTAACGCATTGACTGCTTCTTCTTTTGAGCTAGTTACCAATGAAATGGAGGACAGCGGGTGAAGAAAACAACTTAAACAATTTGGGAATACGTGTCATATAAGTTGTTTTCATATTTGTTTTTCTTAAAAAAAATATATATTAACATAATTTTATTATTTTTTAAATTTTATTTTTAATGGAACTCGTCAAGAAATCTAAAACCATGGAAAAGAAAATATATTCGAATGTGTCTTTTTACCGCAATTCCAGAAAAATATCGAAACAGTACCAAAAACTGACCTTTTGGTGTCCCTCTCACCCTACCCCTGATCAACACGTGGCCTGCAAAAATGCCGGAGAATCTTAAAAACGAGTCCTCGAGTCAATGACGTGTCCTGCAAAATCACCCTCGAAGATCTCCTACCCCACTCTGCTCTTCTTTTTTGCCCGTCCTTTTCTCGTCATGTCATAAAAATGCCCATGACCTAATAATAAAGTGACAAAAATTTTTGCCTGCGGTGAAATTCAATTCATAAATAATTTTGTAGCATGTTATATCTATATTCAATTTTTCAAGGGAAATGTTATTACTGTAATTTACTTGTTTTTTTAACAAATGATGAAGCTATGGGATTTAATGGTTATCTACTGTTGTATAGTTAAATATCAATTGACAGGCCCAACAAAAGCTCCATCTTTGGAGATTAACATACTGTCTGGTGTCTAGTTAGCTTGTGTTTTTTTGTTTAGCGATAGGAAAAAAAATAAATTATTTAGTTAGACAAATATCTTTGCATACTAGACTTCACTTATAATTACGAGCTAAGATAGCTTGCATTTCATTCATGATAACTAGTTTTTTATACAATTTGTGAGCATAAATTTACCTCGTGTGGTTAGCTAAATATTTTTTTAAGAAAATAATTTTGTTAAAGTTACATATAAAAATATTTTTATAAAACCTAAATCATTAATATATAAATTAATACAATATCAAACACCAAACATCATTATAATCTGTTTTTTTTTAAATAAAATTAATTAAAATTTTACTTGGTATTCTTTAAAGATGTAACTATAGTTATCTCGTCTTGATTTTTTAAATAATACTAAATATATCAAAAAAAAACCTTTTACATGTTTCAAAAAATAAAGCTCTTATATGTTTTTAGCGACGTATTCCTCCCTCTTGTGTTAATTAAAATTAACTTTTGTTTATGTTAACTAATTTGCAAAATGAACATGTCTTGAAATATAATTAAATAGCAATAACCACTATTTAATTTTACATAGTAATGATATACATAAATATACCATCATGAAACACGATTGTTATTTCAAATAGTAATTATGTACTAGAATAATATTTTCAAATATGATTATGTTCAAATGATACTATTTTTCAAATATGTTTTTCAACTTGTGTTGCTATCATAAAAGTTTCAGCAAACTCCCCTTCCTTGCAGATTTTCGTGACCGAGATCCTTGTTAACTGGATAATTATTGCACTGACCATGGTTAAACCTGGACTACCAATTTAGATCAAGAATCATATGTATTAAACCCTGTCTCGGGGATAACTTGGTCAAAGAACAAGGCCCGTGTCACACGAGCTAACTCGGACCAGCTTGAAAAAATAAAAATAAAAAATCATGGCTGCGGTTTTAATATCTTGAATGGATAAGTTAAAAAATAGTGCATGTGAATGTGAATCGTAAAAAAAAATTAAAAAAATGCATTGAAATACAAAATAATTATCTCATATTAAAAAATCAATGAACAATTCATGTGGATTTATGTCATGACAGAAAATATAAAGTACAGTACGCATATAACATATTAAAAACTAAGGAATAATTTGTAAATTACGTATGACTAATATAAAAACATGAAGTAAAATATAGTTATTCTATATATATTGAAAAATCAAGAAACTACCGATGAGAAAGCAAGTTATATATAGCTATTCCTTAAAAAAACAATTCAACAAATAATATACATGAAATAAGCTATACATAATTATTCTATATTACAAATTTATTAAATAATCCATATAAAAATAAATTATATAAACCATCGAGATCTCAGGTCATCCACCACGCTCCATTGCCGTGAAATGAATTAAATGCTCACGGGTGATATTTTGGTAAGTTATACATGGTTAGTATACGTACAAATGATAGTATTATCCAGTAAATCAAATCATACGTCTAATCTTATATGTATATTTTTATAAAAATTCCTACACAGAAGATATCCAAACAACAAACAAACAAGCTCAGAAATTCTGCTTTTATTTTTTATTAAAGAAGAATTGTGATGCCAAATCCAGCTGTCATTTTTTACGGAGACTGAAAGCTGCCAGTGATTGATTTGATCAACCCACATGGTCTCGAGTAGCTGCTGGTTTTCAAGACGGGGAGGGACGACCATTCTTGATCTTATTTACGTGTCAAACTTAATGGTGCTTAAAAAAACGATTTTTTTTTTAAAATAGCCAAGACCAAAGAAAAAAATTGTCAAAATAACTCACTTTAAAAAAATATAAAATAGCCTGGTTCGGTGCATTTTATGACTAAAAAAACACAATATTTAAAATTATCTCTCGTGAAAAACGTTAAATTAAAAAAAAATGCTAAATAGAATGCACAGATTACAACTGCTAGGGGGGGGGAAAGGATTTAGAAAATAAACCAAAACTAAGTGTTATTAATATCATTAATTTTTTTAACAAAAATAATTCAATAACACAAAAAATACTCACAAGATATCACCAGTATCAGTCACTTAAACAATTACTTGTTTCTCAAAAAAATTATCTGCATGTAAAGTTTCAATTTATATCTACTCCAAGGATTATGAGTGAATTTATTTATATCTCAATTTGTATGTCATTGCCAATTCAGATCAAGAAAAATAATATATCACAAAAAATTCTTATAAATAATCCAAAACCCAGCATGAAAGGATATTATATGTACTATGATGATGCTTGTTTAATTTATATTTTTATATTCACTTAAATTATTTAAATTAACTTTTATATTGAGAATTGTACAAGTTCACCCTATCCATTTTAATTAAACAAAAACTTTTTCATTAAAACAACCTTAAAAAAATAAAAATTATTTTTTACTCCTTACAAATACGTGATAAACAGCTTCACTAAAAAAATCGGCACTGTAGATTGTTGCTCGTGACTTGACATTTCCAATGCAATAATTATTTCTTTATCGAATTATAAACATGTTATCTGCCCGCTAAGTTCTGCGTTTTTAGGAAATTCCTTTTTCATAAATTTCGCTTAATCGAAACCTCGTATCGTGTCGTAGAAAACAAACTACGTGTCACTTTTGCCATTTCCTCAGGTATTTAAATATGTACACGTCTAGCCAGGACATAGAAACGAAAACATCAGGCCTACTACCTATAGCTAACTGGGAATTTGTCAGATCATCGAGTCATGTCAACAACGTAGGATGACGAGATATTTAAATTCCAGATTAAAAAAAAGTTAATTCAAGCTATAGATTATTTTAAAATCTGTCTTTTCAAGTAACAATAAAGTAAACACGCTACCCTTTCTTCCATGGCCGGTGCCTGTCTGCGAGTAATGCATCAGCGATCAATTCAATTGTACATGCAGAGATTATTGTATCATTAAAACCAAACATTTTAGAATTAATTACATAGTAAAGCTAATTAGTTGGCCTTTATGGTTTAAATAACAATTGTTTTATTCTCACCCCTTTGTTCACGCTTTGCCTGAGTATTTTAAATTAATCCTGATCAGGAACTAAATCAGATTGTATTTTTCTTTTTAATGAAATCATTGTTTGTTTAGGAAACACGGTTTTAATAGATAATGTATTTTATTGATTACGAATATTATTTTTAGATTAAAAGGAAAAAAAATGTCATGGAGTTCTGATCATGAAATAATTTTCATTTTGAAATGACAAGCGTGTGTAACATCCCTGCTCCATGTGAGAAAGATCAATATTTTTAATAACATGACCGTATTTTTATTTTTTTTCTGAGAACCAGGTGTTTGTTTTTTTTAAAAAAAAAAATACAAGAATTTATTGGACGCCAGATTACTTGTTAAATTTCAACTATAAGCCATTTAAATGCGAATTTATTAACATTCTCGATCATAATCATGGCTGTATAACATACTATCTGTAGTTAGCGTTGCGTGCAGGGTTAGTTTAAAATAATTATTTTATTTTATCTTATGAAAAATACAAAAATAGATTAACAATGTATCCGAGCTATGCATGGTTGGAAGCGCACTTACTGGGGAAAACAGCTGTAAACTTTAAACGAGATTAAACTTGTCTTTTTAAAAAGATACCAGGATATTAAAAAAAAAACACAAACAATGCAACCGAGCTGTGTGTGTTTAGATAAGGTCAAGCGTGTAATATCTCTAGTTTCAATACATCGAGATCCGAAGCAATTGAACCTGAAAATGACTAGATTCAAACTCGCCTGAGATGATATGATTGCCACGTCAACATTTGTCAAGATGCTCTGCAGTTCTTCTTCGCGCTTCATAGACAAATGAAGTGATTTATTAGTTTGGCCTAGCGATGGAAGGGGCTTGTCTCCTTTCATTACACCTGGGTTCGAGCCTTGGCGTGCACGCCTGTCACCCCCGCGGTGCCTTACATGCCTACTGGGTTTGCAGGGTATTCAGTGGGCTGTGGGGATTAGTTGTGGTGCGCGTAAGCTGGCCCGGACACCCCGTAAATCAAAAAAAAAAAAAGTGATTTATTAGTGATAGGTATTTATATATCAAAGTTTCTACTATACTCATGTCTCATTCAATATTTCCCGCTCGATATTTTTATATATATTTTATTTATTGAGTTTCTTATATCAACTAATCAAGTATTATTTACAATTTAACATGAAATAAAAGAATAATACATTGAATATAGAAATTATACCTGTCATGTACATGTCAAGGTGTGCGTGCATGTATATTGGATTCAAACAATATAAGTGTTATATATATATATAAAATTAACATCGATGAATATGTTGCATTTACCATGCATCAATCAAGGTAATCATCTGAACTTACTTAAATTGACTTTGAATTAATCTCTATCTAACTTCGGAATAAATGAATATCCCTGTTCACTTACAATGCATTGCGCTATCTAAAAGACTTTATCAGAAAGATAGAAAGGCAAATCAAATGATCCCTCGTTACTTTTATTTATTGAACGACAAATATCCCTTTTATTCGCTGTGGAACTTAAGAAAACCTAGTCTACATTCTTTTCTTTTTATCCTTTGCAGAACTGGGATAGGTGTTGGGTTAGAATTCTTTTGATAAAAAAATAAAATAAAAGCTGAAAAAATTTAAATATTTTTAAAAATACCTTTAAAATAAAAAAATAAAGTAACTCCACGTTATTTTAGTTGAATATTACTGAAGATACTAAATTAATATTTTTTCTATTGATTTAAGATTATAATGTTAAAAACAATAATAAAATATTATAATATATTTTAAAATAAAAAATATATAAAAAAAAGATGCACCCACATCAAGAGTGGCAAGGTAAAAGAAGCCGCATCTTTCACGAGTAATAAGTACTCCTCATGCAACTTGCTTCGTATCCACGTGTCGAACTCCCACACACCTAGACTGACAAACACATGGACACTTTTTCTTGCTTCTGTTACATCTCGAAACGTGTCCTCTGCTCTAGATTTAGAAAGGCAACTTGTTTTTTAGGTTCCTTCAACACGGACCTCAAGAAGACAACGAGTTAATTAAATAATCAGTGAAAAGCAAGAGATTTGTACAAGTCACAACCACGTGTCACTCTTCTCCTCTCGTGATCGCCACCTGGCTCTCTCCCAGCTACCTTCTTCTCCTTGTCTTAACTTGAAGGGCACTTTCGTCCTTCAACTGGCACAATATTTTTTCAATTAATTGCTTATTTCTTTCCTTCTTTTCACGATTACCGCCCAGAAGCACCCCACTCCCCCTCTCCCTCCTGTTTTTAATCATCGATCTCAGTATCTTTAAAATCTTTGGCTTCTGTTTTCCTTCATTTTCCGGGTACTAACTTTATTCTTATCAAAAGAAGAAAGAAGAAGACATCAACGTTTTGTTAGCCTTCTCTTTATTATTATTATTATTAATATTTTTCGCTGGCGAGTGTATGCAATGCAAGTTGGGTTTTAATTACAGGGAAAAGCTAACCCCGAGAGAGAACTGGAAAAGAAAACTACTAAGAATTAAGCCTTCCTGACAAATGGGTGTCTCTAAATCAGATCAAAGAACAAACATTTCAACCTCTCCTCCTCCTCCTCCTTCACGTTCTGTGTCATAGGCTCCAAAATACTTTCTAATCCACTGAAAGCTGTCTTAAAGAAGCAAGAAGTAGAAACTTCCTCTGTTTATAGAGAGGCAGCATCATGGGAGAAGCAAACGAGAATAGAAATAGGAGCAGCAGCAGCAGCAGTAGAAGTAGCAGAGTAATGGAGAGTCTTTCTTTGGATATTAACAACTACCCAAGAGATCTACTACAAAGATTCATGTCAAGTGACACGCAGCAATATCAAAAAGCAACAAGTGATGGAGAAGAAACAGAGGAGATTGAATTAAATCTTGGGCTATCACTGGGTGGAAGATTTGGGGTTGACAAGTCTTCAAAGAAACTAACGAGATCTTCATCAGTAGCTGGTTCAATACCATTGTTGAGAGACTATGATGCTTTAACCACTCCACCTGCATCTTATCCTCCTCTCATGAGGACTTCTTCTTTGCCTACGGAGACAGAGGAGGAGTGGAGGAAGCGTAAGGAAATGCAGAGTTTCAGGAGGATGGAAGCCAAGAGAAGGCGAAGTGAAAAGCAAAGGAATCTGAGAGGAGAGTTGAGTCTGGACGAAGTCAAATTGAACAAAGGGAATTGGGTGCCGACGTGGACTAGTAAGCAGAGTGGTGTTGTGAATATAGGTAATAATTTGGCAGGGCAGCAGCAGCAGCAAGCGTCACAAGGGTCCGTGGAGTCTCAAGGAGGGAGCTCTTCTGGATTATCAGAAATGGTGAGCAAGCCTGTTCAAGGTACCCCTTTTTAAAAAAAAATTCTCAACCTTTTGGTGTCCCATTTTCTTGTTTTTCCTGGTTTTTTGGGGAGTTTCTGGATTGGATTGGAATGAGTGGCTTTATTGTTTGGTGTTGTGTTGGTGGTGGATTTTGGTCTGGATGCTAAATCGATCATGTGGATGCTGTGGTGTTAGATAGGTCGGTTCTTTTGTTTGGATTGGATGCTAAATCTTGGATGTTTATTTGTTTCTAAACAATGCAAATCTTACTCAACTAATTTAAGTAGTATTGAATTCTGTCGTTGGAGTTTCTTTGGTTTCATCAATATTTCGCGAAAGAAAATCATAGAAGGTCCAAAGAAGGAGAGGATCATGCTTGTTTAAATCCGAGCAATTCTGAGATGTAACCATGTAGAGTATTAACTCAAGGCCCTCATTACTGATTGCTGCTATACATGGTAAGTAAGCAGATTGCATTAGCACGTCTCTCATGAAAAAGGCAGTGGGTCTTGCATCTGTCTTTGTGTCAGAACTGAAATGAGTTTCTGCTGCATATCAGCTTCATGGAAACTTACGACTGGCTTGGCAATGAAGTTGAAACTCCGTCTCAACCTCATTGAAATTCTTTTTCTTGCACCCAAAAACAAAAGGGCACTTGTTTTTTCTATACAGAATAGATAAACCCTCCGTGCTAGGATATTGCGTGTAGCATACGCAGGCTGATCATTTACTTTGCTAATTGTTATAACTGGTCACATTCGGGTAAAAACCATTGCAAAACTCTGGTTGTTTCTGGAAGGCGTCTTCATACTGACCAACTTCATGAACTTGCAATTCATTTTGGTCACCTTCATTGGGCACTTAGTTATGCAGTTATTTAGTTTAGGTGCATGGAGAACTAAGAAACTCAGTTTATGCCTTACTAGTTTAGTTCTTAGTTGGCTATGGTATCTGCTTGCTTGAAAGGGATATTAGATTCCTGGGAATAGGCTCTTTTTCAGCATTATCTTTTATGTCAACGAAGGCAGAAGAGATGCACACTTCTACAGCGGCATCGATATAGAAAGTGTTATCATGATTGCCTTAAGAAAGAAGGGAGGAGGAAACATGAAGTGGAATTTGTACGCATTTGCTCATATAAAATGGAGTGAACTTCCTATTGCGTATGGGTAATTATTTAGTTGTGTTTTCCAAGAAGTAGCGGATAGATTCTTTTAACTTTTTAAAACTATGTTTAAATTATCAACGTTTCTTTTCTTGCCTGCTTGTAGTCTATACGATGGAGATGGTCTATAACTTTAAATGAGTTCACAAACCAAGCATCTACTTGATTGCCAGCCCATTCCATGGAGTCTTTCATTATTGCATCATAACTATTCATTACAGTGTCATTACTTATTAATGCGTGGGCAGTGGATAGATGGTAGCTCAGGATTAGGCTAAAGCGTTGTTTGCTTGATCAATTTTCCTTGTAGATCTACCAGTTTACATCTCTAAATTCAGTTTTTTCCCTACTTTTTATTTGTGGAAAGTGTTAAATTCCAAAGGCTTAATCTTGTTCAGTATACTGCTTCTGTCTGTCTGATGGTATAGATTTTCCCTAGCTCAGAAGTTGGTCCTTAGCCATCACTAAGTTCGGATTCTTTCTTTTATCTATCCTCCTTGCAGGTCCATCCAGTTTCAACCCGTAAATTCATTTTTTCCCAACTCCTAATTTGTGGAGATTTGTTAGTTCCAAAGGCTTAATCTTGTTTGTTATCAAGCTTCTGTGTGTCCAGTGGTATAGATTTACTTTAGAAACAGAAGTTGATGCCTCAGTTATCACTGAGTTCGGGATTGTATTTGTCAAAGGCAACTTTAAGAAAGCAACTGATGAATAACTAAATCCAGGTTTTCTGGGTGAGTTAAGGAGGGTGTTTCTCAATATTACATGCTCGACATACTGAAAAGGTATGGAGAGTTGAATTAACAGGTTGATTTCTGAAAGTGTGGTGCAATGTTTTCAGAAGCTTGGAAAATTCCGTCTGCTTGAACTGAAAAATTTTCAACTGGCATGGTGAAAAACATTTTTGTGGGTTAGTCGGGGAAGAGAGGGGCAGGATGGGTCTGGCTTCCCATGTAAAGTGATGAGACAGTCTGGAGTGGCTATTAGATGGAATTTTCTTAAATCAGGCGATTACTGATCCTTGTAGCTGTCACAAATCATCCTTGAAATTGTTTCTGTTGCCACAGTAATTGAGTTATGCGACCATAATTGATTTGATCAGATTGAAAACTGTTCTGTAGCCTAGTTAATTATGCAATTTAACTTTTCTTGCTGTTGCTAAGGATCCCTGCTTTTCACGTTAATGGTTTTGCCTGCTAGACTAATGTTACTTTCTCTTTATCTTCTTTCTTTTATTTATTTATTTATTTATCTATCTTTTTCTATTTCCCCCCATGGGATACAGTCAAATGGCCTTTAAGTGAGTCATTGCATGTGGTTGACAGGGTTTCTTGTGATCCTATAGCAATCGTACAACTTAAATGTCTCTGTAGCCGGTACAATGATACTGGAAATTTGTAATTGATCTTGAAATTACTGCAACTAAAGGGAACGGGGAAATGGAGAAAAGGCAGATGGTTTTTGTCTTCTCATAATCTCTTGTGCATCACAGGATCAAGCAGTGGTGGTGAAGCACGAAGTCCCACAAGTAACCAGTCTTTGCAGGAACGAGGCAGTCAAGAAGATTTGGATTCTTCTGGGACAAAGAAAAATGAAAATGCGTGCAGAGCCTCCAGTACAGAAATGGAGAATTTTTCCAAGAAGCTTGATTCTGCAGAAAATGTAGGGAGGGAAATTGGGACCAATGCAATGGAAGACATGCCTTGTGTGTTTACAAAAGGAGATGGTCCTAATGGGAGAAGAGTGGATGGCATCCTGTACAAGTATGGCAAGGGAGAAGAAGTAAGGATCATGTGCGTCTGCCATGGCAGCTTTCTATCCCCCGCAGAGTTCGTGAAGCATGCAGGTGGCAGTGATGTTAATCACCCTCTTAGACACATAGTGATAAACTGTTCTGGTCCGTCCTTTGTGTAATGTAAGTCGGTGTTTATGTCATCCTTTAAAAGATAAGTAGGGATGTGAAATAGGAAGAGAAAAATGAGAGAATTTTAGGAAATAGTTTGCTTTTATTTATTTATTTATTTATTGGGGGGCCTTGAAACGGAAACCGAATGTGGCCCAACTACTTTTCATCTTCCAGAAGAGTGTGTTTTTGGAGGCTGCATGTTTTATTCCCAATCACCCCCCCCCCCCGGCCTGCCATCTCATAAGCTGGGAGGGTATTTCCCTATTTCCTAACAAGGCTTGATAGTTCAGATCTGCACATGGGCTGTACCCGTGCTCTGCGGATGGGATAACCGATGAATATGTTCTTGCAATCGTCTTTATCAAGAAGACAAAAGGGCAGGCTGCAAATTAACGATGTCTATCATGGAAAACTAATTCGAAAAAGGGATCTCTTCTCCTCGAGGTTTTTTAGCGGGATCTCTCTTATCAAAATCTTAGGCATTGTATTTAAGCTTTGGAATGCAATCGCAACATTCCTTACGGAAGGAGCGACGGTGTTTCAGCCGTGAAAATGTAAATGTACTCTGTATGGCACCTGCTACATGACTAAGATGTCTGTTGGTCTTTCCCTGCAAGGTTAATGTGTAATGTTGAAAATAAATTCATGATATAATTGGGAAGGATGAAATGACAGAAAATGCAGCCAAATCTATTCAGAAATCTGAATCTATTTGCCTTCCCTGAAACGAGAGCAGCAATCTGTATTAAAAATGATTGGAAGGACAGATATGGCCGTGCCGCAACAAGAGGGGGGGAGGACACCGAACACCAGAAGTCCCCAGCAGTCACTTGGAGTATGCAGCCACAAAATTATCGATGATTTCGGATAGATACATTTAAAAGTACACTTTCGATGGAATATTTGTTATTCTTGGAAACAACAATTTTCCTTGGCCGAAAACAAGACGGGTATTTAGACACGAACACATTCTAATGAAAACCGCCGCTTCGGTTCAATATCTTAGAGGTGTTTTACAACTACGATTTTCTATTCTCATGTGATATCTTCTATGCTAGGATGTACAGACAGGCACCTTCCACCATCCTGATTAACGCTAGGAGGGTTGAATTCTCTTCAACCGTTGAACAACTTGCTTCATCGTAGGCCTGTTTGAGAGGCTGTCAACTGTACAAGTGACGGCCAAGTGCAGCATATCTACCAGATCATCATGCGGACCCGAATCCCATAGTCCTGCAGTGAAGACCTCCTTCGCTTGACCATGTCGTAATAGCATGCATGCCCAAGAAACAATATTAAAACCATTCTCATGTGAAGAAAATGAAGGATCCAACGGTTTCTTATCTGATATCAACTCAAGTAGCACCACACCATAGCTGTAAACATCAGCCTTCTCGGAGACACGACAGGTCATAGCATATTCCGGGGCAACGTATCCAAATGTTCCTGCTACACCAGTTGTTGCATGGGTTTCAGAGGTTCCCAAAAGCCTAGATAATCCAAAGTCGGACAAGTAAGCATTGAAGTCATTATCCAGCAATATGTTATTGGGCTTGACATCACGGTGCAGAACACGAGGAGCACATTGATCATGAAGATAAGAAAGCGCCCGGGCTACATCCAAAGCGATCTTGTGAAGAATCTTCCAACTAACCTCCCTTGTCGATCTCTCTTTAATGAAATCTTCCAAATTACCTCCTGGCAAATAATTATATATGAGGAACATCTCTGTTTCGCTGGCATGGTATCCTATCAAAGTAACAAGATTGGGATGCCTCACTCTCCCAAGGGCCTTTATCTCAGCATCAAATTGTTGAACACCTTGAAACCTTCCAACAGCAAGCTTCTTTATGGCCACTAGGCTTCCTGGAGAAATTTCGGCCTTGTAAGTGGCACCAAACCCTCCATTCCCAATGCAATTGATCGAGTTGAAATTCCCTGTTGCTTGTACAATATTCTCATATAATAATGGAACACCAATGTCAACAAATGTGGTAATTTCCTTGGGTTCGGAAACCTGAACCCTGGCCATTGGGATCCGTTTTCTTGTGTAAAAGAAGAGAACAACCAAAGCTAGAAGAACAGAAACAATGGCTGATGCAGATGCTATGGATGCAATCTCAATTGAATTAAACCCAGATTTAGACCCTGGTGAAGAAGTAGCATTGCTGTCTGTCGAATCAGATGGAGCAGATTGGAGGAATCTATGGCATGGGTTAGGATATGGATTTCCAGGGGCATTGCCACAATTTGCCACTTTACGAATCAAGGGGAATGGCCCAGACAGGTTATTTAAGGAGACATTAACTGTAGATAGTGATGCTGCCTTAGATAAACCAGAGGGAATCTGTCCTGAGAAACTGTTGTTGTCAAGCAAAAGAACAGTTAGGTTTTTCAAAAGCACAATGTCCTGTGGAATCTCACCGGACAGGGAATTTGAAGAAAGATCTAACACTTCAAGTGAACGTAACCTCCCCAAGCCAGAAGGGATGGCACCAGTCAGGTTGTTGCCAGACAAGGAAATGTGCTTCAAGTACTTCAAACGATAGAGTGTTGCTGGAATTCGACCCCACAGTCTGTTACCACTGAAGTCAAGGGTGATGAGGGATCTCAAATTCCCAAGACTGGGAGGAATATACCCTGAAATTTCATTGTCAGAGGCATCCAAAAATCTAAGAGACCTGCACATTGCACCAATATTCAATGGAATAGGACCTAATAATTTGTTTTTGCTAACATCAGCAATCATTCCATTTAATTCATCGCACTTTCTAAATAAGCTTCCAGGAAACAATCCGGTGAGCATGTTCCCAGCAGCAAGAAAGGCATAATCAATCTGCTTCCCATATCTCTCTGGAATAACTGGGAGCCAACAGATTTGACCAGTAAAGTTGTTTCTGCCAAAATTGTGAATCACAGCTAAACTAGCAGGAGCAAAAGGCAAATGGCTTGCAATGTGAGTTTCATGAGTGAAGAATGGTACATATCCTGATAATGGGTCGTCAACTTGGACAGGATCTGAGTTCAAGGAGGGGGAACACACGTTATAATCAAATCTGGGGATAGGACCTGATAAGAGGTTGTGACTGACATCAAATACCGTCATACAAGGAACTGGAAGATTCCCATCAAGCTCCCCTCTTAACCTATTTGAGCTCAAATCAAGGTGATACAGCTTCTTGCATCTCTCAAAAGCTCCCTTTATTTGTCCATAGAAACTGTTCTGAGCTAAGTTCACCATCTCCAAGCTCTCACAGTCACCCCAACTGGTTGGAAGCTTCCCTTTCAGAGTTGCCCTAGGTGCCCAAAGTATTCTCAGCTTTGGAAGGGCTGCGACCTCTGCAGGAAGAGACCCCGCAAAACGATTATGCTCAACACCAGCAACACGTGACGATCCAACTAATACCTTTCCACTCTTATTTCTCTCCCCTGGCTGTGTTTCAAAATGGTTTGAAAGGATAAGAACTGACAGCTCAACACAATTTCCAAGTTCAGAAGGCACTGCACCATTAATGAAGTTTCTTGAAACATCAAGAACTTCAAGCCTCCTCAGCTGACCGAAATTGCGAGGAATGACACCCGTCAACATATTCGAAAACAACAAAAGTATCCGTAACTGTTGACAATATCCCAAAGTAAGAGGGATCCCCCCAGCAAGAAAATTCCCAGACAGATCAAGATGCTCAAGGTACCGACAATTGCTTCCAAAACCACCAGGAACAGTCCCATTTAGCTCATTATTAGCTAAATTAAGCTCCCTCAACTTCAAAAAACTAACAAAAAACCCGGGAATAGATCCCGTCAGCATGTTGCCAGCTAAATTCAAAACCTCCATAGACACAGAATTGGACAGGGAAATTGGAATCTCCCCATCAAGTCTATTAAAACCAAGATTCAAAACCCTCAACTTCTTTAAACCAGCAAATTCGTCTGGCAATTTCCCAGCAAACAAATTGCCTTCAAGATCAAGCACTTGTAATTTATCTAAACCACATATCTCCATGGGAATTTCCCCACTAAACTCATTATAAGGCAATGATAAAACTCTAAGCTCGCTAAGTTTTCCAATAGAAGGAGACAACTTCCCCTTCAGTTTCCCATCATGATTGTAACATGTTCTTTTAGTCCCAAGAGCAAAAAAAGGAAACTTCAAAGACCTTGAACAAGGAGGGACTTTAGAATTACCTCCGTAGCCATCCCCACCAGTGATATTCAGTGAGATAACGCTGGATTTGGAGTTGCACGTGACACCAAACCATGAACAGTGATTGGTCTTGCTGCTGCTGTTGGGGTTCCAGCTTGAGAGAATCCCATAAGGATCAGAAACAGCGGACTTGAATTCCAACAGAACAGATTTATCAGGAAAAGCTTCATCACCAGAGACAAGAGAGAGAAAACAGGAGAGAGAGAAGAAGAAGAAGAGAAGAAGGGTTTTTGATAACAGATAGCATTTCATTTTCTCAAGAAACGAAGAGAAAATAGAACCAAGAGGGAAGCAAAACCCCAGAAAAAAAAAATGAAAAAATGAAAAGGGATCCTTTTTGTGTTTGGGGTGAAGGCAAAACAGTGATTTCCAAAGACGGAAGCGTGTTCTCTTTTTCTGGCTGGCTAATGGAAGACGGAAAGGAAAATTCTCTCTCTCCCCCTCTCGTTTTGTTTATTACTTTTTAGCAAGCACGACTTGAGAGGGCTCGTTTAAAGTCTACCAAAAGGGCAAGGAGGGAGGTGGGGAGCAGAGCGGAGGACTTTGCTGGTGAGGGTGGGGTCCACTGCCGGTCAATTAATGCATCAAGCCGTCAACACGTAAGGCCCGGCACATTGGTGGGTCCCATTCAAAAGTTATTGCGAGGGACCCTCCTTCGTCTTCCGCGTGGATGATGGCCATTATTGAATCATTACTATTATTTTGGGTTGTTAATTTAAGAACTAACAATCACAGTGATAGCTATAAAACAAGAAAAAAAAAAATTAAAATTCCAATCAACGGTGACGTCGTCTGAGAGAATCGTCGTCGTTTCATCAACGAACAGAAAATGTCTCCAGTGGTAACAAGACACATGCCTACTTCTTTTCCTTTTTAACAATATTATTGCATTTGAGAAGACCCCCCCCAACTAATTATTATTGATCTACAACCCATACAATATTATACTTAATTTTTATTAAATAAAACGAATAATTATTAAAATAATAATAATATTTTATTATTGAACCTTAAATACGGTTTAAAAATCAAATCATAAAGTTTAAACAAATAATAAGCCACGAATCCTGTGTCACAAGATTTTATTAAACCTTAAATAATTATATCTTAACCGGTCAATAATCTTTTAAGAGTTATTTCAATACCTAAGCAAATATTATTTATTCTAGTGCCACGCTATATTAGTTCATAAAGGAAACCACAAGATTTAATGAGTATCATGCAAGTAACCCATGATGTAACTAGAAGAATTTACATTAGTTATATATTTGCCAAATTGACATGTTGGCGGTAGATTATTTATTAGTTCATATACTACTTAATAAATCATGGAGAATTATTATAAGAAACCGTGCAAGTTTGCATAATCGAGTGTGCTGATATCTAAAACTAAGAAGAAGAAAAATACTTGATTGTTTTGAAAATAAAAGCAATAAATAAACTAAAAGCATGCGAAGATAAATATGTAAATAAAATAGTAAAAATAAAAAAAATGAAAAAGAGAACAGTATAAAAGAAAGAATATAAAGCTGTAAATAAAATATAAAAGGAGGATACATTGCTGAAAGCCTTGAAGAAACCTTTTCATGTTGAAACGGTGTATAGGCAGGAGCAAGTCAAAGAGCTTCAATGAATAAGTTGTTACGTGCCAATTCTTGTCCTGCAAGAATACAAGAAAAGATTTCAAAATCAACCTAAACAAGGCAATCATCCATTGATATATCAGTTCTTAATAGAATATCCATTAACTATTAGAAAGATTTTAATTCCTTCGCTAAGTTCAAACAAGGAAACTCCCAACGTCATCTCCAGAAGTTCGTCTGGTTTTAGCCACCGGTTGCAAGCTACAGTTTGGAATATCAGTGGCCGGCCATCTGTAAGAAAAACCCATTACCACATCTTCACAGATGAATGATATATAAACTATTTATTAAGTTGAGATTAAAAGAGGTTTGTTTTTTTTTTTTTTATGATTTCAAGTTTAAATATTATGATAGTAAATATGATGGTTATTGAAGATTTATATTATTATTAATTTTAAAATTTGTAAGATTAGTTAAGGTATGTGTAACCGGACCTGAATACTTATATTAATTAAAAAATAATATATATATATATATATATATGAATTTTAAGGGATATAACTTAACTAATTAGATTTTGATTTTACTTTTTAGAGATTATCAATTTAAATTTTAAAAACTTTAATATTATTGAAGGTTTATATTATTGTTAATTTTAAAATTTATAAAATTAATTGAGATATGTGTATATTAATTAAGATATTCACATTAAGTTTTTAAAAATAATGTTAATATAACCATTTCTTTTTTTTATTATTTATTTTTAGCATAACAAGGGGATATTCCAAGCGTTCAAGCTTCATGCATGAGCTCCCAAGGTCGCCCAGTCATAATAAATGAAAATTGATGACCGGTGTGGTGTTCGGTGCTCCCCATAAACCCCCCTTTGAAGTCTTCTTTAATGGATCCAAGGTGCAAAAAATATCAGACCTCAAAATACAAGGGGCCTATGTGTTTAAGAACGTGGTGTTAGGTTGGTTGCCATTAATGTGCAACAACCATTTGGTATTGCACCAAACATGTGCATTCATACAAGATGTCAAAGGTTGACAGCCACCATTGTTGAAGAAGAGTTGGAGTTGGCAGCCACCTTTGTTGAAGAAAAGCCTCCATGAATGCCTATAAATAGAGGCACGTGTGTTAGAGAGCAAAATATGAGAAGAGAATTGTGAGAATGTGAAGAGAGTAGAGAGAAAGAGAGAGCTGCAATGGTAGCAAAGAGAGGGTTGGGAGTAGAGTAGAATGAAGTTATCATTGTCCTTCATGTATTTGTTTTGTATTCTTTTTCTATCTCTAAATATATTGACTTCTCCCGTGGATGTAGGCGGTTTTGCCGAACCACGTTAAATATTGTGTCAGTGTGCTTGGCCTCCTATGAGCAAGTATCAGAACATCACCGGTCAGAATTCCCCAACACGTGGTATCTTAACCATCTAGGTGGTGGCCAAGTAGTAAGGACTTGGAATCAAGGGGTTTGCTCCCTCTGTGGTCTCAGGTTCGAGTCCTTGGTTGCTCATATGATGGCCACTGGAAGCTTACATGGTCATTAACTTCAGGACCCATGAGATTAGTCGTGGTGCGCGAAAACTGGCCCGGACACCCACGTTAATTAAAAAAAAAAAAGAATTAGGAACCGCCAACTTCTATTGATGTCCAGCTGCTTAAAGCGATAGCCTCTTGACGAGCAGATTTTCCATTGTAACTATTCTTACTCCAGGTATCTGGAATTTTAACTAGCCATGGAGTCAGCGCCATGGCGTGGTGGACTCACGTGATTCTTTATATATATACATATACATATATATACATATATATATATATATATATATGGGTTTTAAGGTGTCTTTGGAGGTCGGATTGAACCGTGATTCTGGAAAAAAATAAAATAAAATGTTTTTATTGTTTTATTATGTTTATATGAAATATAAATTTTAAAAATTAAAAAAATATTATTTTAACATATTAAAAAATAACTTCTATCACACTCTAAATATACTATCACGTCGTGTTTGTTTCTAGTAAAATAATTTTTTTAAAAAAATAAATTAAAAAATATTTTTTGGTATTTGGTTATATTATAGAAAATAAATTGAAAAATAATTTATTAATATTTTTTTAATTTTATTAAAATAATAAGAAACAAATTTTATGAATTAAAAAGTTGAATGAAAATAAAATTGAAAAAAATTTAATTTTATAAATTACCTTAAATAAAATAAATAATAATAAAAATAAAATCTAACAGATAAATTAAAATAATAACAATAAAAATATCATAAATTATTTTAAATAAAATAACTAATAATCAAAACAATAAACACTACACTTGATAGATAAAAAATTTTAATTTTAAAAAATGATAAGAGAAAAGTAAATAATAATTATAAAAATAAAAATAAAAATTAAATCAAATCAAATTTTAAGGGATATAATTGAAAAAAAAATTCAAATAAAATATATAGCAATCAAAAGTTTCAGAACCAAATTTGATATAATTAATATATAATATAATATTTTTAAATTTTTTATAACTTTTAGAAAATATTTTTCATCCAAAATAAAATAAAAATATTTTTTTAAAAATCAAATCAATTTTTTTAATAAAAATATTGTTTATTGATCAACTTTGTTAATATCAAATAGCATAAAAAATTTAAAAATTATATTACTAGAAATGTACAGACCATTAATCTTATATTAGCCATGTTGCTGTCAACTATCATTTTAAGAACTGGAGACTAATTATTCAACAACAGATTTAAAACTCCATTTCCAACATACATATTTTTAAATAATATTATCATATGTTAAACCAAATATAAAATCTAATGAGGAGGATGAGCGAGAATCTTCAATGCCATGCCAGCAAGAATCCAAACTAGTTAACATTGTTAAAAATATGCGTTGGGTTGTGCATTCTCGACGTATGATATGACAGAACATGGCGAAGAATAGAGCTATAGAGCCACATTATTATCATAACTTGGAAAAATAAAAAAGCTAATAGATATTAAAGACAGTATTGTACAATTATTGAATAAATGTTTCCAATTTCATTGTATTTGGAGGACGAAAGGATTATTCCGCTGACAAAAAACAGTAGTGATGGCCCAAGCTCCTGGCGAGATATTTCTTTACAAAGGCATAAATTCAAGGAGAGCATCCTATACATCGAAAACATTTATATTAATACGTGGATGAACCTTTAATATCATTCTACAAATTTCTATACATTCATCCAACATCTCTTGTTGGTTCTGGACAAGGGCATCGATACATAAGATCTGGTTATTTTTGTAAGAAAGACTCGATACCTGTATTATGTAAATGATTACTCAGGCTGTACCTATTTTCCCCAATAAATTCATAACCATACCCACCTCTATGAAAGCATCTATCCCCAAAATTACCATTATGATTCAACCAATTGGAAAGAAGATCAGTCGTATCTACATGCGCTATCATGCTGGGCATTAAAGAAAAACAAATGATGAAAAGCATGAAACTGGAGAAGAAGAAGACTTTCATAAGCCATAAGCGATCTTATGTTCCCCCCTCTCTCTATGATAATACACTTATTTAAGACCACACNAACAACCCAACCACACCCCCCCCCCCCACACCCCCCCCCCCCCCCGAATTTGTAGATATTGTATATATTTCCTACCATACTCCGATGCATGTAGTCACTACCATTTAAAATTTCATTCATCACTAAATGTACAGATAGAGCAATATCATCACAATCACACCATGCATATGCTTGAAAACAATCGTCTAATACAACTAGAGGGCTATTAAATTAAAGGTTAATTTGCAGCAATATAGACGCAAAAAAGATATAAACTAGCTCCGATTCAAGGAGGAATCATCCTGAAATTCCAGGAGGAAACATCATACAGGTAAAGGATTAGAGGTTCTCCTTACCGTTCCTCAGCGCCTTCCTTTCTTCCTGTCTTGAAAAGAACCAGTTTCCTTGTAGTCACGCCAAGAACAACGCACATGGATAACAATTGCATTTTCAAGAGGCCTCGTGATGATTAAGTAGCAACCACCGTCAATGTCCCAATTTTAACTTAATCACCAGAACCTTAATTAAGGACAGCTTAGGCTTGCATTTTAAACAGGAAGCGCCTTAGGAGCTGAGATGCACTCTTCCATCATATGAGTAAGGAGCCAGTTCTAACAGCAACACTTAATTTTTCGACAGGAGCAACAGCAATTGAAAGAACAACCCCGTGAACAACATGAAAAGCAATGACACCAATGACAGGAAGCCGACTCTTGACTCACTGGGGCAGACGGTGACTCCAGATGCTGCTGCCGCTGCTCAATACCTGCTTTCAGGGAACCATTTCTCATCCCATCTGCCAAACTGCAAAACCCCAAGAAATATAGATCATGAGATTACGAAGTATTATTATAAACCTTGTTTTATAATGTAGATGAAATGGCAATAGTTGTGAATCATATATGAACATAAGTGACGTAATTGGTATTAATCATGGCGGTTGGAAAAAATTAACAAGACAGAATTTACTATTTTCTTGATTGTTATCAATTGACAATGAGAGAGAGGAGCATACGCAGAATATTTATGACAACACCATCCCTTTCGGCCACAGTTCCAATAATAGCAGAACGCCCAGCTACAATAAGAACACGAGCAGCTTGGCCACCTAAAGTAGCACCTTGGCCGTTTACAGTAGCAGAGCGCCCAGCTACAACTAGAAAAGTAGCAAAATGGCCATGCATATTTCTTCTTTCTTCTGCAACACAAAGGTGTATTCCTCATTGACAAAGCATTAGGCTTGCGGAGTCCTAATTAATTAGGCACACACGTGAATATAATTGCAGAGTAAATCTACACATCTTGTTTACATGCATGAAATACAAGCATGCCAAGTCCAGAGGCATTTCTGTCTCTACTGAATTCACACAACAAGTCGCAAACATACAAGCATCCATGTATTCACTGTGTGCAATGTGAATGTAAACAAAGATATGGTATGGATATGTATATTATGCATGAATAACGAGAGTCCACCAGTCTTTATGCACAATAGAAGTAATACGTAAAAGTTGAGCGCGCATGAATTCTAGTATTCAAGTGTTTGCATATAGAGAATGGGAGCAGCTTACATTGGAAAAGAAAAGGACTCGACACTGTCTCCGCTTTCATATGAAAGGTTGGAAGTTCTAGGAGACTTCCAGGATACAGCTTGGTTTGGTGTATTTTCCTTATTTTGATATTCTGCGGGATCCTTGATAGTATTATCTGATATTCCATTTGCTCCACCCTTCTGTTTGTAGGTTTCCAAGGCAGGATCTGAAGACTGATTATCAGTGGCCACCATTGCTTTTGTAGGGGGTGGGCTGAACATGATCAATTCACCTGACTGTTTAATGTCTCCAGACAATCCCAGATCGCCCAACAGTAAAACATGGTCTCTGGAGAAACTATTGTTTCCTACGTGAATGCTAAACAATGATTCATTGGAAGCAAGACTCCAATCCATTGGTGCTGGACCTTTATTTCTTTCAAAGATGGATGATGGAATCCTAGAAGGATCATATCCTTCTGGTCGTTCCATGACTTGGAGAGGAGGGGATTGTGTTGGCGACATGTTCTGCACCAGGGATTCTTGAGTGGCATCAGAAACTGGGAATGTTAGCGTGCGATCTGAAGAGCCACGCTCACTTTCTTTTGATTTGTGAGAATTTTCAATGGAAGTATCATTCTCATGATCTTCTGATGCTGGTTGAGTAATCTCGTGAGCTTTGTTGGGTGATTCAAAATCAGTGCATGCTCCAGGGTCAGCGATTTCTTTTGCGATCACATCAAATAGATCATACAATGATGAGCTAGATGAACTCAGGGAAGAAGCAGAGGAAGGGGAGGAAGAGGAAGGACCTGACTTTACAAATGGAATGTAAAGATCCCCTTCTGTAGCAGTAAATTCCAGTTTTAACTCTCTTTGTTTACTACTAACACTTCCATTAATAAACTCAGGATTTGATTCTGAATTTTTACTGCTTTCGGTCCTATCAATTTTCTCTGGGTCTCTCTGAAGCTTGTCACTACTCCCAACCCAAACACCAAGCTTTGGATATGTATCTTCATGATCACTGGTTCCGCTCCCATCACTAACCTCTGGATATGATTCCGATTGCATGCTGCTTCCTCTTCCATGTTCCAAGTCCATAACTGAAAAACATTAATCTGATCCAGCTTAGTTTTTAGTACTCTATTACTCTAGGAACCCTGCAGGATAAAGTTTTTGAGTATGAAAATGTGACAAAATTGAAGGCATCTCAATCTCACAATTTACCACACATACACAGCTAAGAGCTTGCTTGATGAAATGAAAACAATTTCTTTCACAGAGAGACCTATACACATGTAACTGTGCAGGATACAATTAGCCGAGTAATATCAACAACTAATAAAAAAAAATCGAAAGATTTAATTCGCTGTGATACTCAGTTTAAGAAATTAAGAACCCATATATAACAAAATAAAATCAAATTCAAGGGAGAGGGAGAGGGGATTGGATAATTATTTTCTTGTTTAAATATGGTAAAGTACACCTCTACTAGTAATCTCTGTCTTCTTCCTCTCTTCTTTTCCTTTTGTTTTAATAAAAAAACTATTTTCTTGCAATCTCCTTGACATGTATGCCAATTCACAAACACCATGAAACTAAACTGCCAACCACCAAATATAACATCTTTAAAATTCCGATAATTTCCACACAGATTAAAAGCCAATCGTATTCTGTTTGATGTCTTTTGTGCCACAACTTCGATCATAACAACTCAAACGCTAAATAAAATTCCTTTCTATCTCATTTCCTTAATCCTCTTAAACGAAACAACATGCAAGAAGCAGCTCTGGTTATTCAACAAAACAAGAATAAGAGCTTACTTTTACGAATCATCCGCAGCTAGTTATTCATTAATTAATTTGCTTCTCTCTATATCTATACTAAAATAACCAAACAAAAACAAAACGAAAAATCAAAGAAAAATCATTTGCAGTGATTTAAAGAATGTTCCGTACCTGAGATTTGATTCGAAAATGAACGGCCTAAATTGCTGTTGTTCTGAGAGATAAATCCCCCTCTTCTTTTTCTTGAGGTTTTTAGGTAGGAAATTAAGGAAGCAAGAAAGAAGGGGAACGGGAATCATCTGATGATATAAGGCTCTGCTATAGTTCAGGGATTTCTAACTAACTATGGAAATCTTTCGCGCCATCTTTCCTCCTCTTTCCAGTTAATGAAAGGGTACTTGGAGTTTATTTTTGGATTTTAATCTTGACTAATGGGAATGTGCCATGTCATCGAGTGAGGGGCTGTCAGGTCATTTTACATTTATACTTTCTAGTGGCCCTCTTTATACAGGGAAGGAAGGGGATTGATTGTTTGTCAAAAAGGAAGAAATTCTCGCCGGGAAAAAATGAAAAATGGCGGAAGAAGAAGAAGAAGAAATAAAAGTGGAGGTAGTGAATCTGTAGATCAGATTTTGGATTTAGCCTCCTCCTCCAGATCCAATTTTCCACTCCAGGTGGATGAACTAATCATGGGTTCTTCTTTTATATCATTTGATGAATGCCCTTATTTGCTTTTAGCAAACCAAGTTTTTAGCAAATGTTTCATCTCAAGAGACTAATAATAAAAAAAATTCATATTAATTATCAAAAGAACTGGAGCGAGATTGCGAAGCTGCAAGTTTCACGTCGTGGCGCAAGTAGTTAGCGCGCGTTGTACATAACAGAGATCACGGTTTTGAGTCTGGACTCCCTGGACGTCGTATTTCCTTCTAATCTAATCAACCACGAACCACGTGTTGTGCTTTCTTCTTAAGAAAACAAGATGAATGAAAATACATGGGCCAGGCTCGTGAACCTTTCTTGGGCCTAGCCTAGCTAGTACAATTGGACTCTTTTACAGTAACACTTTTGTTTTTAATTTGTTTTTTCAATTTTCATGTGTGAGGTTCTTGTAAAATTTTTAATTTTTATATTTTTATTATATAATAAAAAATTAATTCAATACAGATGAATCCATAACTCGAGTTGTTAGTAAAAAAGATTAATTATTTATTAATCAAAAAGCTTGGTTTGAATTTCTCACGTCTGAAACATTATAATGAGTTATTTTTTTTAGTAATTTTTTTATTTAATATTAAGTTGATAATAAATAATAGAGTTTATAATTTCAATAAGAGATTTGAAGATATATAAAATATTAATAAAAGAGTTGGGTTGATTTTTCAAGCTTAGACAGTTATACTAAATTTAATAATAATATCAAAAATTTTTAATAATCTATATATTATTTTTTTACTGTGTAAGAAATTCAAATTCAGATATAATCCGCAATGAAAACACCAGCAATAAACTAGTTTTCTCTATTAAAACAGTGATTTTTTTAAAAAAAATCTTTTAGTAAAGAGATTATTTTTCCTAAAGAAAAACAAGTATTAAGAGCGGCATAAAATACTTGTTGTGTGTGTGTGTGTATTTTCCTACCATACGGAAAGTAGCTTAATTTCCAGCTGTAATATTAAGTTTTTCGTGATGATGAACGAGGAATCAAAATTACAGGCAGCAATAGATAGATCTATATTAAAATTAATTTTTTTTAAAAACACTTTTTAAATATAATACCAAATACAATAGAGTTCCTGTTATAATTTATCACGAAATCAATGAATGTTTTAACACTAGTTCTCACTAATTCAACGGTAATTGGTTAACAATTCTTTGCTGTCAATCATGTTATACAATGTCTCTTTCTTTATTAAATTAGTTTTTATTTTAAAAACTATGATCTTTCTATGCAAAACATTAAAATTAAACCAGATGATTTTTTCAATCATAACATACTTCATGTATTTTTTTTTTAAAAAATAACAGAAGTTATTTTTTAAAAGTGACAAGTTATAAAAATAAAAATATAAATAGAGCTACATTTTAAATTTATTTTTTAATAAAAATTTATATTTAAAATGATTTTGAATGTTGGGAATTGAGTTTTGAACAGAATTTAATACATAAAAATAATATAAAGATATTGCTTATTTAATTTGCTATAATTAATGCTAAAACCGATTTTCTAAAAACGCTTATCCATTTTTTTCGAAAAACATTTGAATTAAATCTTATCTCGTATGAATTCAATTTTTTTAAATTAAATATTATAATTCAATTCAATTATAGCATAATTAATTACAAACCGCTTATAAAACGAAAGGTTTGAGGTTGTTTCGTCCGGCTGTGGGCAGCATATAAAATTCTGGCAGCGGGAGCGGCAAAAACGGCGCTGGCACATTGCTTCTCTTTCATGGTTACTGCAAGAAAACACAGTTCTCATCGGCTGGATCTCCTTACAAAGAGAATATTCTTTTGCATTCTTTCTATCTCACCAGTTTCCACCCTGCAGCCTGGAAATTTAAACGATATTTCTTTTGAAAAGGGTACCAGTTCTTGTCTCTCCTTCCTGGGTTCATCTGTCATCATGCTGGTGTGTGTGGGTGAATTCTTTCGTAGGCTTTCCTTTAATATCGATCAAAAACCTTGGAATGAAGTAACGAGGTTTTGTCCTCTTATCTGTGCAATGTACAATTTTTACGGAAATTGATGTCGTGGTAATGTTAATCATTAGATGTGATTAGAAGCAAGAACTGTGGTGTAATTGATTCTCGCTCTTGTTTCTGTGGAGTTTTATTCTGGGTTTGAATAATTAAAGAAATTTGTCACTTTTTGCAGAGAGTAAGAGATGGACTGTGTCAATTCTGGATTTCTCTTACTGAAACAACCATGAGTAATCACGTTTGCCCCCCCCCCCCCACACACACACCACCATCCACCTGAAATGTCAACTGCAGACTTATGTGCGCCAAAGTTTCAGTCTTTCGCTTTTTGATTATTCTTAGCTACCAGAAGGATTCGTTTTATCGCATTCATTATTAATTGAAGGATGTACTTTCTTTCATGGGAACTGATGTGCATTTCAATTGATGAACTGACAGGGTTTATAATAATTATACGCTGCTTTACTTTTCAGGTCTGTGTTTAACCCGAAAATGTAAGAAGAACATAGATAACTATTGCTGAATCTTTTTCGACTAACTCATATTTCATAGATTGGCGCATTAAAATTATCCAATGAGTGTTGGCCATCACCCTTCTACGAAATTTTGACTTGGCACCAAAAGAAGGACAGTTGATGTCCAATGGAAGGATTCCAAGGTCTACATGCACCAGCTGGTGTTCCTGAAGCTGCTTCTCATGGTAATGGAAGGCTTAATTTAGATGGGTATGGTAATCGTGGGTCTGGCTTTCCAGGCCTAAAGAAGAGAGGTCATGGTCATGGAAATCGTTCATGGATAAAGATTGATCAGGATGGGAACTCAAAGATTTTGGAGCTTGACAAGGCCACCATAATGAGACATTGTTCTCTGCCTTCCAGGGATCTGCGCCTTTTGGACCCTCTTTTTATTTATCCCTCTACAATCTTAGGTCGGGAGAAGGCTATTGTGGTTAGTCTTGAACAGATTAGATGTATAATCACAGCGGATGAGGTTATCCTGATGAATTCCCTGGATGGATGTGTTGTCCAGTACATGTCAGAATTCTGCAAACGTCTTCAGACAAATCGAGAACAAGCAGGTAAAGATATTTCTAATTTGGAACAGTTGTTTCTATGGCCTTGAAGCATTTGGTTGCTTTGTTGTAGGCAGATAGATGGAGTTTTAAACTTGAATTTCTTTTGATTAACTGAGCTTGAAACTGTAGAGCTTCTTGCTTGCAACAGTAGTTTGCTCACTTCAATTTTTTTCAAACTGATTTTTGTTACTCACAATTATGACTACTTTTTACTTCTTGAAGTTTATAAAGTCATGCTGTGCAAGCTGTGTATAATTACTTTTGATTTGATTCAGAGGACTTGCCGTTTGAATTCAGAGCTCTGGAATTGGCTTTGGATCTAACTTGCATGTCTCTTGATGCTCAGGTATGCTAACAATACGAGCCACTAGCTGTTAAGGAAAGTGTTTCCATCTCTTTCTGAACATGTTGCCCATGCACACTCACAGACCAATTAAGTAAAGCCCTTAAGCCTTTAGAAATCAATGATGTCATTGTGGAAAAGGAAGCCAGTCTTCCAATCAAAAGTTAATCTTGTAAAGATAATCCATGTACCAAGATTGTTTTCACTTCCCAAGATGACTTTCCACATGGTATGGAATTGGCAATCTTAAATCAATGCCCTTTTTTAATATAAAATATTGTGGTTTTTGAAAGGTTGAGATGCTTGCAATGCAAGAATCAAACTTGATATTTCTTCTTCGCATCAAACTTATTGATGCTGGAAAAATAGAATTGGCATGTGCTGCAGTCAGTCTTTTCTGGTTTGACCCTTTTAACTTATACCCTGAGACCTGAAGACAGTTTTATTGCTGGTCTGCTGCCTTTTATCTTGTATTCTGAAAGAGGGGTAATTTCATGTGCTGTTACCTTAAGGGTGCATCAGCTTTTCTCTCCTGCGGTACCTGTGTGGAGACTCAGCTTGCCTTTCATTAGGACTCTGGTTAAAATATTGTTGTTCTGTTGCCATTTGATAATTTTGGGCATGCACTGTATTGACCAGCCATGGTAGCTAGTTGGTGCATACTATATCGTTTCATTGCATGATCAACTGATGCTGAGAAAGTTGAAGTTCACAACATCTCGGAGGGCCTAATTGAATCCCTCTTTGTTATAACATTCACTAGAATGAATACATATAGCTTATGAAAGAAAGAAAAATGGTTTAGGAGAGTTGAATATGTAAACTGCCTCTCAATGCTTTTGCATGCATGGTTGTTACTTGTCACTTGTTTTTGGATGGTGGATTTGACCAAATGCAGTTCCAGAAACTATGTGGGTTAAGAACGGAAGCCATTTAACAATAGCTTTATGTATGATGGAATTCCTGGGCTGCAATTCAGACTGGTTGCTTTACGGAAATGTTCTAATACTCGATCATTTTTCATAACACCTCTCTCCCTGGAATTTGCTTTGGCAAACCAGTGGTAATTAACGGGCCTTAGTACACACAATAAAAGCAATAGATCAACTGGCAGTTTGAAATTTGAAAAATTGTGGGTAACTTCCTCACATTAAGGAGTTTTGGGTTGATAGGTAAAAGATCTGGAATTGGAGGTATATCCAGTATTGGATGAACTAGCAACATCTATTAATACTCATAATCTGGAACGTGTCCGTAGACTCAAGGGCCACCTTCTTGCATTGACTCAGCGAGTTCAGAGGGTAAATTTAATCCTCTTATTTTCCCCTTTTGGTTATCTATTGTCTTCTTCTGCTTTCTTCCTCCATATGTTAGCTTTGAGATTGAAATTGTAGGTCCATGATGAGATAGAACATCTCATGGATGATGATGGTGACATGGCTGAGATGTATCTGACGGAGAAAAGACAGAGATCAGAAGCTTATGCTCTTGGTGATATGTATTTTCAAAATGATATCCCAAGTGAGGGCAGAGTGGTTTCAAAATCTGCGCCTGTTTCGCCAGTAAGGTCAATTAGTGGAGCCCAGAAATTGCAGAGAGCATTTAGCAATATAAGTCCAAGTAAACATGGAAGCTTGATGAGTTCATCCAGTAATGGCGAGAATATTGACCAACTTGAAATGTTACTTGAAGCATACTTTGCCGCTATCGACAACACTCTTAGCAAGTTGTTCTCGGTGTGTTCCTGCATAACGTGTTTTTGAACTTATCTAGATTTTTGTATATGAGTTGCTGTGATTGGATAGTGCTTGCTAATTAATATCCTACAATTGACCTGAGGTATAAGGCATGCATGACTAAAACCAACCAATATTTTGATTTTGACAATCCACCAATTAAATCAGGATGCCCCTCTTGGCAGCAAGCTGAAACACACAACCAGCCCAGGTTACTCGGAAATTTTATAGGTTCTAAAATGGAAACTATGGTTTCTTAACATTAAAAGGATGCTTGTATTTCAAAGTAGGTGCGTAGTGATGTGGAAGAATATTTACTGTATGATTATATTAATTGTTCTATAAACATTGCAGCTCAAAGAATACATAGATGACACAGAAGATCTGATCAACATTAAACTGGTAAGGGGTAATAATGACTTCTAATTTCTTACTGTGCTTTTCATTGCCGTTTCTGATCAATGAAAAAAACATGAGATATAATTTTTGTCTCATATATATACAGGGCAATGTCCAGAACCAACTGATTCAATTCGAGTTGCTTCTTACTGCTGCTACCTTTGTGACTACAATATTTGCTGTTGTGACAGGAATATTTGGGATGAACTTTGTAGCCTCAATTTTTGATTACCCGTATGCATTTAATTGGGTTCTGATTATAACTGGTCTTGCGTGTGTATTCTTGTATTTGTGTTTCTTGTTTTATTTTAGATACAAGAAGGTCTTCCCATTATAAACTTTAGTTTTTAGCACAGGCTGCTCCAATGGAGACAAACACTTGATTTCTTTCATAGAAACCCATGATTCAATTTGATTTTCTTCTCACTCTCTGGGTCAATTTATGCTCTTCCAAGATGACAGTGGCTTGTTCTATGATGGTAAGCATACATGCATTGCATGAGGTTCTCTATTGAGGTGTGTAAATGCTTGCTCAAGTCCATAATTTTGGAGGTCCTCATCAATGTGATACGATGATCCAGTCTTCTGGCGGTTTGGCATCACATTTCTTATGAAGGCAAATATCTGGCCTAGGGAAAGCACACTGTGCCTGGTCTGCAAGCGGCTTTGTTGTACGTTTGATCCGAGGATCATCTCTGCTAATTTTGTAATTGGGATAGTGTATCAAGGGATTCAAGGCCTGTTTGCTTGTTAAAGTTCAGGCATAGCTCATGTACCCTGCGTCGAACGCAGGCTATTTGTGACAAGAAGCTCTGGATAAAATTGTCCATTTCAACAGTACAGCTATTCTCCTTTGAACTATAATGCTTGAAAAAAACTAGCAGCGTAGGCCTTTTCTATTGTAACACCTTAGGCTCTTCTTTCCTGGTTAACAAAGCAACCACCTCCTATTATTGGAAGGACATTTTCTGGGTGAATTTATAACAAGCTATGGGTGGCTTTGGAATTTCCGTGACTAAACTATTTTCCTCCTATTGGATCCGGACAATTTGAGTAGAGGATAGTGCATGTTTTAGGATAAAAGTGTACATTTTTCTTCGCTAGTATAATAGTGATACTCAATTATCCCTGTTGGATCGACCATCAAGGACAGCATTTATTGAGAATTCAAGAGAACACTGTTGTTCTCGTGTTCAGTCACCAGCTTTCTCTGATGTAGCGAATTGGTAGTGCACGCCATTGCCTTCACCAATGAAGCGCGGGGCTTGCTGTATAGATGGTGATTCTACTTCACCATGCAAGTCCATCTTAGGGCTTGTGCTATCCGACTCCAAGACATGTAACCTCTTCTGGCTATTTTCAAGTGCAGCCTCGAGTTCCATGATCCGGACTACCAGCCTTGATTGAATTACCTCATGAAGCCGCAAGCTGAGCTCCTTAGGTGATACGGCATAGTTCGCTGTATCAATGGGATTAGTAGAGCTCCCACTTGCGTCATCGTCTGAATCGGATAAATCGTCAGGTTTCTTATGACCCTCGTCTGGGCTTAGATCTCCCTTAACATCAAGCTCAAAGTTGGGATCCTTCTGCAGACAACAGCGCAAAACGAAGTGTACATGCAATAAAAAACATGTTTAAATAGACCAGACATGCAACAGAAACTGAAACTTTGTTTAAAACAAGTACTGAGTCATAACAGAAAAGGTATAGCTAGGTCTTGACTTCTTATCACTCGCTTAAACTAGATCCATCGAGTCTAACAAAATTACCTCAATTAAATCGAGCATTCTCTCTAAACTAGATGATTTCATGTTAAGCTCCAACCTCTCTAGTTCAGCTTCAAGCTCTGCCTCAATTTTACTCATTGCCTCGGAGTTCGCTGCCTTTTTATCGTCTGGCTCTCTGCCGTAAAATTTTATAGACTTATCCGATTCTTTTTTCGTGGAAAACTTACTTGATGCGCTGTTGCTTGGCTTTTCAGTGGTTCCATGGAAGCTTGAGCCCTCACTAACAAGTTCCTTCACTGTTAACTGGTCTTTAATTTTAAGTTCCTCGTTTAAATCCTGGACCAAGTTCTCATTCTGCTTCAACAATTCATTTAAGTAGTCCACTTCTCTTTTATTTGCGGCAACATGCGACATTATTCCAACAGTTATCCCCAGGAAGAAAAGAAGCATTCTATCATAAGACCCTGCAGAAAGGAAAGCCCGAAGCTCAAACAGAAGGAAAAGTTAACTTCAAAGGAAGACATGCAGTAATATATTCAATGGAACCAAAAACGTCAGAAATGAAAATGTAAAGCAACCTCATTGAGAACATGTGGAAAAGAACACAACCTTGTGAATAAAACAATCCACCAGTTACCCTTCTACCTGACCTGCTCAATCTCCTAGACTGTCCCATATGAAAATACTGCATCTGTTTTCTAGTAAGCATCAACGATCCCTTTTCTTTCTCTGACGGCATCTCTTGTCCAAAATCATGGCTACCTCTCATTATCCAGCTTCCAATCGGCGATAGCTGTGCCATTTCTATAGATGAAGATGGTAGTGAAGCATATTCATTTTCTTCAAATCCAATGTCTCCTCCATACAATTCAGGAGTGAGGATACTATCTGAAGAATCAAGGTTATTGATGTACCCTCTAGACCCATTCCCTAGTTGCCTGTCCGCTGTTAACCTTCGAAACGAACTCACTTCTCGTTCGATAGAATCAGGCAACAATTCACTAGATAAATAAAAAAAGTAACCCCTTCCATAAGGCCGATGGCTCTGTAACTGTATTTCGCCTTTAGAAGCACTACTACTTGCAACCCCTATAAAATCTCTACCTAATGATTCATCTGTTGCTGAATGCTTGCAGACGCCTAATCTGCAAAAGGGGCAAGTTTGCTCCCGTATTCGTTGCAGTAAATTCCAGGACTGGGATTGGCTGTGAAAATAATCCAAAGAAAAGGATTCAAATGAGCGTTCTCTTAACCTTGCTGAAGAATTCTTGAAGTAATTAGCTTTTACTGCATATCCTGCACCAGCAGCTACGGCTACTACCCATAAATCCATAACCAGCCTTTCTCTTAACAAAGAAATTAATCAACAATAGACTCCAAGAACGACAATCAAGTTAGGATCTAAATTAAAGCCACTAAATAACAAGTAGGCAGGGTTTATGAGAGAGCAAAAACCTAATGGAAGAAGAAACTGAACATAGTTGTTTGAAAAATACAAGATCAAGGCATCAACACAAAGGGAAACAAAGAGAAGCATTTTGCCAAAGAAAGATTCGTTCAATGTTGCAGCTTTGGCTGCGGAAGAATGCAAACAAGATTTTGCCCCATGAAAAAGCCTTGAAAAGCACTCTTTGGCGCCATATGGTTCGACTTCTAGAATTCCAAGCCACTTAAATTTTTATCACCCAGGAAAAAAAAATACACACGTAAATTGTTGATTGGTATCTTCTTGTTATCCATCTACTGACCAACAAAAAGAACGTGGCCTGGCATCAAGCGTTCTAGCCTAGCGGTGGAAGGGGCTTGTCCCCTTCCTCTGCATCAGGGGTTCGAACCTCACCATGCACGCCTGTCACCCCCGCGGTGCCTTACCTGTTCACTGGGCTTGCAGGATGTTCAGTGAGCCGTGTGGATTAGTCGTGGTGCGCGTAAGCTGGCCCGGACATCACACGTCAAAAAAAAAAAAAAAAAAAAGAACGTGGCCTGGAATGTTCCATGCCCCGTCGCAGAAAATGTTATGGGCAGGTCATATCATGCGCTGAAACAGCAGGTCCTTTTATTATATCATCTATCACCAACAAATGCTACCAATGATATGGCCTAATTAGGAATCCAGACAGTACTTCGAGCAAAAAAACAGAAAAATGCTTACTATAAAACATGAAGAAATATAGACTGGAATCAAATGAAGGCCAGGCGAACACTTTCACGGTTAGGCGATAAGTTAATCTAGCATATTTGACGAGTTGGGTGAAATTGCCATCTCACCCCCTCCAAATAAAAAAAACACCTAGCGTACCGCACATGGACACGGGCCACTAATTGGATTTGGATTATTTGATACAAATAAGGTTTTTTTTATATAAATAAATTGCTGAAATTGTAGGTATTTACCAGTCTTCATGCTCGTGTATAAATGAATTTGTAAATCAGAGCAACTGCCTCTTGACATTTTTCAGTCTTGTGATTTTTGTAATTTAATGGTTACTGCTTTTTCATTTCTTTTCATAAAAAAAGAAAAAAGAAAATGAAAAACGAGTCAGGGAAGATGCTTTATTCAGAGCACTAAATGACTATTATATGATTATACAACACACAGCAAAAGGCCAGCGTTCTACAACAAAAAACTACAAATCCACAAACAATGCTCAAAGAATTTTCTTCATCAATGCAGGTCAAGATGCTAGGGTCATGCTTGGGCAGCTGTCCACGGTGCAGACCGTGATGTCTCTGTAGCCCCGAGACATCTTGAAAGAGTCATAAACCTTCCCATCCCTGCTTTTCTTGCACTCCAACAACAGATGGAATGGTCAAATGCTGTAAGTTTTACAAATCCGTAATCGTGGTCTTTAAAGTAAATCCAAGTAGTATTAACGGGGGTGAAATCTGCAAGGCTTGCTCCTCCTCCACCCGCAACATGTATTGTTCCATTTAAGGTGCCCTTAGTAGGATTTCTCTTTGCTTGTGCAAATATTCTATGGCAATAAACAGGAAAAACAAAATTAGGTCCAATGGTAAGTGAGGTGTTGAATATATAAATCCAGGTTGCAGGTTCATTTGACAATACTTGACATGCATAAACATCGAGTAAATTGACAATTTTTACTAGAAATAAACTAACGTTGAGAGCCTGCTGTGCACTCACTTATTGCTTACAGGCTTGGATTGCCAGGCTTAGCACTTCAAATTGAAATGCCTTCACTTTTAGATTAATGCAGATAGAGCAAAGAGAAATAACATGCTCAAGTGTCACAAGTGGAACTTTTTTGCATACCTGGTAAATGGGACATGTCCTTTCATAATTGTGAGCATGACCGTATATGGTTATATCAACCTTGTACTTATCCCAAAGTTTTTGCAGGCTCTCCTTCCCATAGGTTCCTCAAATGATCCTTCGTCAGCGTAAAAGGTGGAAGAAGAATAACCAAGCACCCGATGGGCAAGGAAAATTAGCCAGGGTTGCTTTTGTCTATCAACAGAAGCAAGGCAGTGCTCAATAAATTTGTATTGCTCTGTTCCCTTCCGGCTCCCTCCAATCATGTTCTGTATCAGCTATGCAAAATCTGAACATGCCATAATCAGTGGAATACCTGGAAGCAGGGATTCAGAGGATCAGCATATCCACTAAGCATTGCAGCCGAAACTAGGAATCCATTAATGGCATGTTCTTCTAGGATAAGAAACAATAACTGAAATGTCTAAGAAAAAACCTCAGAATAATAGATTCCACCGAGGAAGAAACCACAGTTTTTTTCTTCTTTGTTTACCATTAAAGAGGTTTGAACTAAATTACAAGTGAGAATAATCATAACACATTCGAGGTTAATTATATATTAAAGTTTGTTCTGAAAAATTTCCCATACCAGAAATTATCTCTGTTCTCAGCAGGGACATAGAACATTGTCTCAGCCAACACACCACATTCTCCTCCAGAATCCGAGTTTCCATAGAAGGATCCAGTTCCTGGCCAGTCACGCTCATGTTTACCACTGAAATAATACAACGAAAATCACCATATAAGATGAAGAAGGTGAATAATACAAGCGGAAAAAAAAATTGTGACAAACCTTGCAACCATGTAAGGAACAGTTGATGCAATTGGCTCGACCTGTGCAGTAAACTGGTCCCATAGAAAGATACCCATTTGCATAGCATATATCGCCCATGTGGAAGACAATATCAATGTTTTTCAAGTCTTGAATAAGCTGCTTGGTAGTGTTAAGGGAGCCTCGCTGGTAATTGTTATATTCATTGGAGCCATCAGCTTCATCCTGCAAAGTAAAAGGTACTTCATAAAGTGCACCAATGCTTGTGCAATGATTTGCTTACTATCTCTAATCATTCAAAAAAAAAAAAGAAAAGGAAAAGCTTTACATTCCCTGGCACTGTGAAAGAAGATATAGCTTTATGGCATACAGTGACGTTGACACAAGTATAAAGTTATTGAAGAAAGATATCAGTAATCTATGTCATTTAGACACGATAATGATGCATATTTTCTTAAAGGAGTGAGAAAAATATAAATGGAAAATTAAACAAAGAAAGTTATGTGTGTTGGGGCACCAAATCCAGAAATGTTATTTAAAAATTGCAACATCGGTGTGCATATCTTGCAAGTTATTAATGTTCCTGATGGGAATATCTGTTAAGGATGCGATTCTATATTTAGATATGCATAATATTTGGGAGAAAATTTCAACCTTTCCCATGTCTCCAAAAATAACAACACGCTGTACAGAAGAACTTTGACCAGGATATGGAGATGCTCTAAACTGGTACTCTTGACTCCAAACGTATGTACCATTGAATAATTTATGCCCAAGCTTGTATGTATACCTGCATAATCAATAAGGCAGTAGATCTTTAACACAGTGCTAATCTTGTTCAGATGATTAGTTTTGTGATGCTCATACTATTAGATGTGAGGCAGCTTTCTTTACTATCCCCTAAGTGCTCTATTGGAAACCATCACTTCATCAAACAATTCTAAAAACAAAAAATATTTGCATATAACTAATGCAGCTCGTGCATGTATAATAAATGACGTTAATCCATTCCTATCAACGAGCTTGGCCATTTATTATTTCAAGAGAAGTTAGCACACCAGAAATCAACATTGGTCCACAGAACAATGTAATTTGCGAAAAGGTATGACATACACAGCATTGGGCCATAACCCCTCCAGAAAACTTGTGTGTATAAATCCGGGATCACGCCACCCAACCGTCCTTGCTGGTGCACCTGCCCATATACATCTGACAAGGTGAATCATCTATCCATGGAAAAGAAGCAATCAAAACGTTTTTAAGAAAGCCAACCATATGGTAAACATTAAAAGATCTAGAGAACAACCAAGTTAAAGGTGCAAGCTCAGATAATTAGGATTAAACTAAATTGATAATTTTTTACCAATATGCTAACCAACTCAACATAATGCAGCTAAATCTGTTGGAGTGGTTTTTTTCTATTTTCCAGTAAAAAAAGAGACAGCATAGCATCTCTGACATGCCAATTCTAGCTGATGCACACTTCTTTGCATAGATAATCGTAACCAAGATAGACAAAGGGCTTTCATTCTAAGTTCACTTTTAGCCAGGTCTAAGTTCACAATGTAAAAGAGCCACCCACCACACATGCTGTTACGATCAAAAGTCAGTGTCCCAGCCAGGGAATGCATACAATCACCATCTTTTCGACCCCATTCAACAAAGGGTTCTGCCTCATTGATCCCATATCCACTTGTCCATGTTACAGTCATCTGAGTTTGAAGTTCAGAACAAAGTTACAATGTCGAAGAAGAGTTAGCTTGACTACAATATAAAATATACTGTATAAACTGAGGCGACAATGAAAAGATCCTTGATTTCTAAAAGCTTGAAACATTCATGAATAATTCATCAAAAAATGTGATAATAAAGCCCTATGCTGTTTCAAGTTTTTATACATGCAACGAAGAACTTCAGATTCTTCTCTGTATCACATGTGAACTTTTGGATAGAAACGAAAGTAAAGTTAGACTTCATTCCATATCTTTCCTTGTGCTAAGCGTGGGTAAACTGGTGCATTTGGATTGGTAAAAGCAACTTTATTTGATACTGCCATCAGCTTGGGATATATGAAAGAACAGATAATATGATCAAATTTGCAGCATGATTAACCATGGTGGAATGCAACCAACAAACTATGCTCATCAAATAAATTTGAGATTATGGATAACAGCGAAACAGTGAGAAAAAAGTGCACATATCCAACCAAAATATTTTCCAAATAAATGATTGCATCCTTAAGGCCTTCCAGCTGATACTTCAAAATAGAAGGAAACGTGTAAGAATCAAACTCCTACATGCAGCAGTGAGAGACTAGCATACCAACAATCTCCCACACACACACACAAAGTAACATTAGTTAAGCTTGTGATACAATGATGGAAAGCGATTATTATACTGTTCTTCCTTGCATGAGCTCCGCAGAACTGAATTAGGAAGGAAGTTTTACACAACAGAATTGAAATATGAAAAGAAGATTAGTTGGAAAATCAATCATTGGTGCCAATTACTTAATATGGAATTATTTATTTATCACCTTACAAGTAAAGAGAGCACAGAAAGTCAGAAGCATGCATTTGATAAACCTCCAGAAAAAAGCACAAAAGAGAAACCTGATCTCTGGTTAATTAAGTGAAGCCTCAACGACCCCTTTCCTGTTTTTCTGTATCCTGGACTGCTGTAGTTTGCATGCTGATACTGCAAGATTAATCAACTGTATTGATATTCCTTATCATTTCAAGAAAGAGATACATTAAAGAGCAAAAATCTCGCGGCAGGGAGGCCAGGATGAACCTTAATAGGTGCGGTACACAAAAATGGAGGAGCTAACTTCGAGCCATCATCAGGGGTGCAGGTGGAGGCACTGGAAATTGATAAAAAGTAAGCACTGTCAAATCGGTACATGATGTGTTGAATTCATTCAAACACTCACCAGTCCCAGATTTTGAAAATAGCAAAAATCAAGAAGCCGAGCCAGTTTCAAAATGCAAAAAATCCGCATACCTGAAATCAGCGGGAGAAAACATTCCTATCCAGTCATCAATTGATGGGTTTGGAGAAGCATACTCCAATGTCACCCACTCAAAATTTTCCCCCTACAACAGTGAAAGAAATTTTCAATCGCATAACAAATTGTTTTCTCCATAGTGTTAGACCTCGGTCATCGCATCACTCAATTCAAAACCCAAATCCATATCAGTCACCAAAATATGCACATAACAAGGACCCAACTTGCAATAAAAATAAGAAGCTTCGCTCATATATGGAAGCTGGATAAAAGAACCGGTGCTGCAAAAGCCTACCTTGAGTCCAAGAATTGAAGGAGATACTTTAACATAAGCATTTTCACTAAGATGAAGTTCTGTGCTTTGAACAACAATTCTTGAAAGAGGCTCCTCTCCTTGTGAAGTTGTCACTCGTAGAAGAGTTGCGAGAACCAAGAAAAATGCAAAGAATACAAGTCCTAATCCTCTCATCATCGGAACCCAATATCTGCCAGTTCAAAGAAAAAAAATCAATCCATAAAAAAATGATAAGCTATCCTGTAAAACAACTCATGAGATGAGGTTATTTTTTAATCAATGACAGAAAGACTAACCCAGCAATACTGTGAATATATAAAGTAACGTAAGGACTGAACTATAATCGAGCAAATAAACAAATCACTAACCTGTAAAACAAGACCAATTTGCTAGTTAACGTATAGTAAAACATAAAAGAAAGAATAAAAGGGTCGCGGCTTTGATTGAACATGAATGGAGTAAGCAAGTAGGAGGAGGAGGTGGTGGAGCGGTGGGAATTGAGATGGCAAATTATAGGAGTAGTAGGGTAATTATGAACAGGCTTGAAATCCTCTTTTGGAGATTCCAGTAACTTTCCGATAATGGTGGGCAGAAACACAACCGTGTTGGGGCTGCCTGGCCGGAGAACTATATCGCCAGGTGCATGAGACGGGGCGTGGACACCACCCCCAATAAGGGCCACGCTTAAGTGAATTAGGCGCGCGCCTTTTTCTCTTTATTTCCGTTATTTTTTTATTTTGAAAAAAGCCATTTATTCTGTTATTAGAATGCGAAAAAATCAAAGGTTATGCTTTGAAGTTACATGAAGTTTTTATTTTCGTTTTTTTTTTTTTTTTTTNGGGGGGGGGGGAATCATTGCTTAGAAGCCAAGTATGAGCAGTATATTATTCTAAGACCATAATTCTGTCTCAGTGTTAAACTGGTATATATGTGATTTTTATGATAGAATGATATTTTATATTTATGATTTCGAGCAATTAACCTAAAAAATTATCAGGTTTAATAATAATATCTAAAAATATGTTAATAAAAAAAATTATCAAATTTAATAAAATACCAAAAAAATTTCTAAAACCTATTTATATATATATATATTTAAAAAAAAATTGGTGCCCCGGAATAGAACCCGGCATACAGACTAGTAAGACAGGTAAAAACTGATTTAGTCCAATTATTCATAGAAAAATAAAATCTGATTAGCAGTACTGATATCTTGGCTTAAGTCTGCCATCCGAAACTTACGAGCACTGATGTGCAGACCACAAGTCAAGTAATGAACTGGAATCCTTAGTAATTGATGTTTTTTAAAAACATAAAAAACAAATAGAGTTTCAAGAGATCATTTTCAATGGCGAAATATATGAATAAGATAAACAGAGAATTTTAACACTTCTAATAATAATAAATAAAATAAAAACCTCGACAAATGATTCCAAATCTTGCTTCTTTCTTTCACATTGAAACCTTCTTGACGAAAATACATAGGACAGGGAATGCATATTATCATGGTGTTTATTTGATATTTTACGTGTCAGCCAGGACATATTATCCATTTTAAAACTTTAACAAAATGGAACATAAAATCATGAATTGCAGTAAGCTAGGAGAGTGCAGAATCTGGACATTTTCAAGAAGATTTTCTGTCAATTAGAGAGTGAATTGCTGCATTTGACCTAAGAGCTCTAGGCCAGCTCTCGGAGATCTTTCATTTTCAATCTTCAAAAAGAAATCAGCAGCCACAAGAGCAAGAGTCCTGGATAGCAATAGAAGATTAAAAACGAGAAAGTAATGGGCACATGTAACTGGCATATAAGTAAAGAAAGGAGAATAGCAACCAGAAAAGAACTAGTATGAGCATCCCGTTTATTGTTTGGGGGCGAGTGTCCTACAAGCTTGAAAAGATCAGAGCATTTTGCAGCTTAAACCCTATGCATGGCTCTCTTCTCTCTTTTTTTTTTACTTTCAATATGCAGTGATCGGTTGAAGACATGAATAGACTCGGTTGCTTAATTTTTAATAATCACATAATTAGGCCTGTGAAATTGTATCTCACCATCCCTAAAAGCTAGAACCAGTGTTTGATCTGCCATCTTTTAAATCTGCTGACAGCACATTTAGAAAGCAAAAATAAAAGAAGAAGAAAGAAAATCTGTGCAGGCAACAATTCGAGATTCCAGGCGCATATTCAACAAATAAAAAACGGATAGACCAGTTTGATGACCTCTTCTTCCTTTATTTGTTCCTTTCCCCCCTTTCCCTGGCCAATCTGCGTTCTCTAGCTAGGTGACATGATTTATCTCCAAGATATAATTTCGGGAACAGGAAAAGGGAAAACGTATTTTGTAAAGCAAACGGTAGCAAAAAAATCCAAAGCATGAGAAGACTTCTTGTGCACAAGCTGAACGGAGTAAATTGCGGGAACAGGAAAGGGTATTTTGTAAAGCAAACAGTAGCAAAAAAATCAAAAGCATGAGAAGACTTTCTGTGCTCAAGCTGATTGGAATTAAAAGTAAAGCTTGACAAAAGGCACTATACCTCCAAAGCTGAGCTTGTTTAGATTTTTTGACTCCCGTGTCCCGCTCCACTCATAGCCTAATCAATCAAAGGCACGCATCAGCACACGGATTCGTACAGAATGAGAACATGAAGAACAGCTCACCTATCCTACTGGATGAGACTTCATGGTTGAACAGAAAAGGGGAACGGTGTGAACTTTGAACTAACCTTGGCCAAAACAACTGGTTGAGGTGTTCTTCCCATTCTCACAAACGCAAGCAAATGACTGATCAAAATCTGTAAACCCACACAAGCCCCCACTGGTTTCGCAATCCTTGCATACATTAGAATAGTATGAATCATTATATTGAAGAGAAATACCAAATTTCCATTTCATTGGATCCCCCTCACTTCCCCCAAAACTGTATACTGACGTATAAGAAGAGCATTGCAGCTTTGGAAGATCCAACGTATAGCCTGCTAGTTGAATAGGTGACTCGTAAACACAACAAGTTGAAGGTGGCGCGTTCTGTGGCAACCCTATGCCTGTCACTCCCTTGCAAGAATATAGTCCTCTACATACACGGGAGCGCGACCCCATAGCACACAAATCTTCAGCTGGATCAAACAAAGGAGAATTGGTAGAGCATCCAAGCAAGACAAATATATTTTCCCCTGTTAAAGTGAAGGGACTAGCTCGATCCAGGCTAAAGCTTCCTGAGTTCTGCATTGAACTACAAGTAGACATGAAGGGATCTCTGATGATTAAGGTGCTACTTGAGTAATCGATATCTGAGACATTGTAAATGCCGGTCCCGGTAGAGAACTCTAGTGTGCCGGCGTTGCATCTTACATATCTAGCAAAGTCGGGGTGCCCACATCCAAATCCAGAGCCGAAGGGGTACTTCACTGATATCGTGCCACAAGTGTCATGACATGTGCCATTTATTGGGATAGGATTCACAGCAGCAGAGATGGTGAAATAGATGGGAAGGGAAAGAAGATTGTAGGTGACGATCCAAGCATTTGAGATGGATGGCATTGGTTAGAGTTTGGGAGAATTAATAATCAACAAGTTTAAAACACGGAGGAAACTTCACTAGACAATATTGAAGTTATGTTTGGAAGGAGGGCTGGTTGTTCTTTTCGGTGGAGCTGATCAATTTCGTTCTCTTGCTTCCTAAAAAGCAAACCTGACACGTGGGTTCTAGCTGTAAAGCAACGTACATCCTAGTAGAAGACCCATCAGACAGTAAAGAAGAGAAACAAGCTTGCTAATGTGAACAGAATTACCAGTAACTATCTAGTAGTACAAGTGGAAGTGTAACAAGTCTTTTTAAAGAAAAGCGACATTTTACAGCCCATTCAAACAGAGATATGATTTCCAATTTACAAGAATAACTAGAGTTTCACACTGGATATCAAGAATTCGAATATCTATTTCAATACAAAATGATACATCCTAAAACACAGAGAAAGGTTTGAAGCCACTAAAACGAAATGTCATCCTAAAAAGCTGACAAGGTTAACCTTGCTTTCTTAGCTATCGAAATTTATTAAATAGCTCAACAGAACTCTGGAATGGACAAGGAAAAAAAAACTCCCTACAAGTGATTGCTTCAGCTGATTCATCCATCAATAGTGAATCTAGATCCAGTCTGAAGATATGACCAAGTAAAATGCCCTCTCAAGCAAGACACAATGAGGAAGTTATGATGCACTTGATTAAAATAAGCACTGCACTAGTCTCGCCACAGGAGACACTCCTTTACAGAATCCTATATCATAACTAGAAGCCAAAGGGAACTCAGAATTATCTGGAAGCTAGTCCATTCACATCATCCGAATAAAATACAAATTTCATTTCCCTGAAGATCCTTCAAATCACTTTCATTTGATTCTGATGGAATTTAAGCAAACAGCAATCCTTGAAGTATGAGCAGATTTTTCAGCAAGTTGCTTCTGCATTCACCACGCATTTGAACCAGCCTGGTTTTTAGAAGCATTCCTATAGCCCACAGTCACAGATCTTGGCAACATTCATGCATTCAAACCAGCCCGATTTCAGAACTACTCTTGTTCCCCAAAGGTCATGCATCCCTTCCAGTTTAAATGTTCATACAGCCTCTACCATGCCAAAAATCATATGCCAAGGGAATAAAGTACTGAGTGACTCTTATGTTCATTGGAAAGAGCTTAAAGATTGAAAGTAGGCGCTTCAAATTTGAACTCTAAACATTATGGTAAAACCTGTGAGAAAAAGCTCAAGCAGATAACTACCATGGGACATCCTTGAAACTCATGCATTTAGACCCACCCAATTCTTAAAAGCAATAAGTGCTTCCATTTTTCGGAAGTTCCTCTTTCTCAACTTTGATACTTTCAGCTTCTTATGACTCTCCATGAACGCTTGCTTGTACCTCCATTTATCCGCAAAAATCTTCATCTCCTGAGATTTTTCTACGACTTGCATCACTGCATCAAAGAAACCTCCTTTCACCATAGCATATAGGAATGCATCAACCAAACTTTGATCAAATTTAATACCCTTCTCTTTATCCGGTGAGACCTTTCGCTTAACCTCATTCCAGAGCATCAAAACACCGAAATATTTCTCTGCAGTCACATACCCATTAATTAGGGACAAATATGTTTGGTCATTTGGTTCAAACTGTAAGAAAGTCATTCTTCTGAAAGTCCTCTTTGCATCCTCTAACCGCCCAGCTTTACAAAAAGCATGAATAATTGAATTCCAGTCATGAGTTTTCACTTCAACTCGAGGGTCCTCAACAACTTCATCTAAAAAAGCAGCCATTAGTTCAGGACGCTGTTTTTCCATTAAACCTGTCATAATTGTCAAATAACTTCCTTTCAATTCAGCTATTCCCTCTCTCATGTCCCTAAACAAAGTAAAAGCTGACTGGAAATCTTGGCTTGTCATTGATGCTTCAATTAGTGCATCATAGCTCCCCTCATCTAATTGAAGCCCTTTGTTGCTAATATCCATGACCAGCTGTGTAGCTTCAGCTGTTCTATACTCTTTGCAATATGCCTTCAAGATTGGCAGAAAGACCCCAAGTCCCACATAACCACCTTGAGCATCCATTTCATCAACAATACTGTGCGCCTTATCTGATAATCTAAGATTAACACAGGCACTAATAATACCAAACCCAGTTGATTTATCTGCAGCAATAGTTGCTGACTCCAACTTCTGAGCTTCAATGATCAAGTTTGCTAAACCCTTGATACCTCCATCTTTCATAAATCCTTTAACCACCTGACAATAAGTTTCCTCGCTAAAATTCAAATCTAGTCCACCCTGTTCCCTCAAACTACGGAGAATAGTTTCCGAAACAGCCTCAAAACTCCCTGACTTTACATACCCTCTAATCAAATAACTAAAAAATAACCTTTTATTCGAAAAACCAAAGCCACTCATTAAACCGTTTAACTCCATTATCTTATCTTGCAACCCCTTCAGTGCATACAAATAAGCAAGAAACCCAAAACTCAATTCATCAGGCTTAATACCCAGCACGGACATAGTTTCAATAACTTTTTCAGCTTCACTAACAGACTCAAGTTCGCAACAACACCCTTCTAGAGCCACATTACAAGCATCCATATCAGGTTTCATAGAATCCAATTTCTCATCAATAGCAACTCTACAACTTTCTTCAAAAACTTTCAAAAAGGCAATAACTTTATCATTTTTTCTACTAATTTCAATGAGAAAATCACCCCACAGTCGAAAAGGCATAAAAAACCTGTTCTTAAACATACATTTGATTAAAGCAAAAGCAGGAGCAGCAGTATTGGCACGTACCATTGAACCAAGAAACAGTTGTACTGTTTCAAAATCTAAATTTTTTGGGTTCTTCTCAATAGCATAAACAATAGAAACAAATGCCCTTTTGGGATTGATGGTGTCATTGAGAGAGGAAAGGTGTGTGATGAGTGAGTTAGTGAGAGACTTGGACGGGAAAGCTGAGTTTGAGGTTAGTGACTTGAAAGACGCCCATGCCTCATTAGTGTTGTTAGTGATGAGGGACTTGTGAAGGGTGGATTCTAGATTGGTTATGTGATCTTGCGTTAAGATTTTCGGGGTTTGTCTGTTGGTGGTGGTGGCGGGGTTTGTGATTGACGGTGGAGTCTTTTTAAGGGAAAAGATGGTGGGTTGCAAGAAAGAGTATAAAGTTGGGGTTTCGGGTGTGGTGCTGAAGGATCGGCGTCGAAGCAAAGGGAACACTCCTCTCCACATTCTTTGATCACTGCGAGTGTGTGTCTTCCGTGTGTAGCCTCTTTGTTAAATGGATGGGAGTGGAATTTAGATTAAGAATATATATAATAGAGTTGTGAAAACAACGGCTGGAATAGCTCAGTTGGCTAGAGCGTGTGGCTGTTAACCACAAGGTCGGAGGTTCAAGCCCTCCTTCTAGCGTTGAAGAGCTTTTAACAAAACCTTTTGAAAAATTTCGACACTCGATCGTTGGATTTTTATGTTTTTTAAAATAAAAAATTTTCTGTTTTTATTTTCAAATTTTCTTTTCTTAAAAAGAATTGAAAATGATACCAAAGGTGGCCTGGTATTTTAGAGTTTTCAATTGTCAAATTAATATAATATTTTTTAAATGGATATGAGTTCAATCAAACTTTTATAAGAGCATTAGTTTTTAAGTTTTTTCAAATAAATGCATGCCATTTGTATTTCTTCAATACTCCATGGAAAAATTTAGAAACTTGATATTAGTATTTTTTTTTTCAATAAGAATTTATAATGAGTCTTGGTAAGTGATAGAAGTGGAGAGAAAACTTTATATAAAAATTGTATTTTTTATAGTTTGCGGGTCAAGACTTATTGGTTAGGTTTTAAGTTTTGTATCTGGATTTGAGTATTTCAAAAAAAAAAATCTCTGAACATTCTTTTATGAATGATGATGATAGGAGAAAGATAATATAAAGAAATTTGATTATCGTAACAAAAGAGAAAGTCTTGCAATGTAATATATAATCAAGAATAAATATAGAAAAATATTAGGTATAGTAAATTTGTCATTTAATAAGTTTTTTATTTATTTAATAGATGCTATTACAAACTGTCGATTTGTGATGTTATAGTCTATCGATAAAAAAATTAGTATCATTATTAATTACAATGCTTAACATTATTACTAATAAAAAAGTTCGTAAATGTTAATGATATGTTAATAAAAAATAAATAAATAATTAAAAGAAAATAAAAACTCACTATAGTGTTTTTTACATTTTTTTTATTTATGGCTATAATATAATGATTCCCTTGTCCTTGCATAAAAAATTACATGATTTTAGCCTAGGGTTATTAGGGTATCTTTATAAGGTGTGTTAATTATTGTTGATTTGTTTGGAGATATTTTTATCCATGCAATATTTTGTGAATAGTAAAATAAACAAAATACCCCTGATAGTAAAAATCTTGGTGATCTCGAAGGAGTATTTACGTGTTTTTATTTTTTATGCATTATGGAATTATAAATGTTCATTTAAATATAAGATATTTAATTCATTATGATAAGCGGCATTTGAGTTTTTTAGCCTAGATTTTGTTGTTGTTAGTTATAAATTTGGTTTAGAGTAGCTACATAACTCCCTTTGAAAATAATATTGTTTTCAATAGAAAATTATTGGCATGTGTTTATTGGAATCGTTGCATACTTTGAGCGACATGCGTGAAGACTTCTAACTGTTAACAATATTTATCATTATCTTAGTTGATTTCTCCTTATCTTCTTTTTCATTGTAGACAACAAGTGTACTTTAAATATGATCAATATATTATTATGATTTTTTTTCTTTTTTCATTTCTCTTCTACCTTAGTAAATACACTATGATATTTGTTTTTATTGTTTAAATATAATTTATTTATTTTGAAAAAAATACATATAAAAAGGCATTGATTTTTTTTTTAAAACAAAAGCTAGCATTTCTTACTCATACAGCAATGGCTAGTGCGTCCCATATTTGGTCCCTTCATTTGTTTTTAATTTTAAATGTCATCTGTTTTAATTTTCTTTGGAAAAAAACAAGTTAAATGACATGTCATTTGATATTAATCAATTTTGTTTAGAAAAAAAATTGAGGTAAAAGTTTTTTCTGATAAAAATCTCATTATTAAGCTAAGTTATGTTTTTCTTTTCGTATTCGTGACCTTAAAAACTCACCCACAGTCTCAGGAAATTTAATAAACTCCTTCATGATTTTAAAAAACTATCCTAGAATCTAATATTAACCCAAAACCAAAAAAAAATAATTATCGAGTGAAGATATATTTTTTTTCAGAAAGTTTCAAGATTTTAAAAAACACTTATTATGAGCTATTCTTGTCAAATAGGATAATTCAACACTGATATCAACTATTTATATAGACAAAGTGGATGTCAAAAGAATTTTTTATTAAGTGAAGATATGTTTTTCCAAGCAATTTTAAGATAAAAAACATATATTATAAAGTCTCCTCGTCAAATGAGATAATTTAGTATCAATATTAACTATTTTTATGAACAAAATCGATACCAAAAGATTTTTTTTTTTAGAGTTGGATTCCAACAATTTTATTTCACCTTTCTCAAATCAAGGATAAAAAAATAAAATCCAAGATCAATTTGATCTTGTCCTTCAATTTTAGAAACTAAATGGACCTAGTATTTATAATTTGAAAAATTTAGGGATTATAAAACACTTCGCCAAAACTTTGATAAAGCCTTTCATTCCCTCGGTATTTGTCACTTTAGTCTTGAATATTTCAATCTCGTCATTCCCATACAAATTAGCCTACAATTTAATTTAATAAGAGTCACATAAAGTCAGTTAGTGCTCTGCTATTTCTCTCCACACCCTTGTTTGTTTATGCGGCTGCGGTTGCGTTTTAATTAAAACGCAGTTTATAGTCGTTTGATAAACAAAAAAATCAGTTTATTGTGCATGGTCCCCACGTAACTTTTACGTTTAAAACGCAGTTAATAAAAAGCAGATAAATACTGCTTTTCATTTACTGTACATGTTAATTGCATTTTTTTCATTTAATTTTATTATATTTTTTTAAGTGTTAATTTAATTAATGTTTTAAAAATGTTAATTTTATTAATATTTTTTTAAGTATTAATTTTTTTAATATTTTTTATTTTTATTAAAAACATTTAAGTGTTAATGTTATTAATATTTTTTAAGTATTAATTTTATTAATATTCTTTAATTTTATTAATGTTTTTTTAAGTGTTAATTTTATTAATATTTTATTAATTTTTAAAATATTTTTTAAGAGTTAATTTTATTAATTTTATTTAATTTTATTAATGTTGTTTAAGTGTTAATTTCATTAATATTTTTTTATTAATATTTTTTTAAGTGTTAATTTTATTAATATTTTAAAAAAACTTGTTTACAGTGAATTAAATTTATTTGCACCGTGATGTGAACAATATTTTTTTCTCGAAAAACTAATATAGAGTAAATTAAATTCACTTGCATTGTAATATCAATTTTATACTTGATAATATTTTATTTAATTTTATCACATGCTTAAAAAATTATGAAAACTATAATTCTTATCAAATAAATTTTATATGTAATATAATTATAAATAGTTTAATAAAATAAAAAAATATTTTATATTTATTTCATGATATAATAGGAGTAATTAATTCTATAATAGTTAAATTTAAAATTATCAATATTAATATATATTTTTAAAAATTATTTTATAACTTTAATTTTAAAAGTTTTTTAATCAAATATATTAAATTATTTTTTTCAACTTCAATTTCACTTCAATTTCAACCACAGTTTTAACTAAACATCTATTTTTTCAAACCAGCCTCAACTAAAAAATCATTTATTTTTTCAAACCAGCCTCAACTAAAAAAACATTTATTTTTTCAAACCAACCTCAATTAAAAATACTTTTTATAAAATAATTTTTTTCAAATAACAGTCACAACATTTATCACAATACCAAACACATTCTTACCCCGTTGTTTATAATTAATTATACTAAATAATGAATCCCTAACAGCGAAAAAATTGATAAAAATAAATAAATAAATTCCATTGCCCTCAATATGCATTGCACACACGAGAAGAAAAAAGACAGATGATACTTGGAATTTTTTGAAAACCAAACAGACCATGAACGGTAAAAAAGAAAAAAAGAAGAGGAAAAGGAAAAGGCCCAGAGCATTCTGGTCAGCTGCTGATGTATTACGTTGAAAACGAAGTCGTTTTCAAGGAATAATAATACATATTACACAGGCAGCCAAGGAGGTGAAGTAGAGCAGAGTATCGAGTCCAGTCGAGTCAACTCTGTGGATCATCATCATCAATGGAAGAAATAGTATCAGCAAATAAAGAGACTAGATCATCATCATCATCATCATCAAAATTTATAATCGAAGAATGGAATGGATCTTCTTCATCAAAACTCTTTAAAACTGCGACTATAACTGCTTCTCCTTATCTATCCATCCACAGGTCACCTTTATATATATATATATATATATATTCCTTCACTTCTCTTTTGCTTCTTCTGTATTCATCATTTTGAATTGAATCATGTTTAATGCGCAGATCTGGAAGTCGTTTTAATCACGTCTGGAGACGAGTTCTTCAAGCATTTGTACCCGAGGCAAGCCCTCCCCCTTTCCCCCTTTCTTTTCTCTTAATTCTTCTTTGGCAAAAAAACAAAACAAAACAAAACAAGATTACTATTCAATTTATTTAACTAATTAATTTAAATTCCGTTGGAGTGAGGGAACGCAGGGATTTCCAAGCAGTGTAACGCCAGATTATGCCCCTTTTCAAGTATGGGATTCATTGCAGGTATTATCATTAATTGATGCATTTTATTAAAAAAGAACCTTCCGTAGTGATCTGTCATAGCTGATGAATTGATGGCTTGATTTGGTTCTAAAGGGTCTTTCAACTTACATAAGGACCATGCTTTCAACACAAGTAAGCTCTATTTGATCATACTTGTAATAATCATATGATTGTCCAAAAAAAAAAATCTAAATATAAAAAAAAAACTTGTTTCCTCAAATTGTGTTGAAGGCTCTCTTGAGTGCAATTGGGGTTGGTGAGAAATCAGCTACTGTCATTGGTGCCACATTTCAGGTACTATAATAGTTTTTTTTATTATTATTATTATCTTTGGCTTTCTACTGCTACACAGATAATATGAATTGAAGTTTTTTGAAATTTGTGAGGGGCTTTTTTTTAAAAAAAGTTTATAAATAATATTGATAACTGAGTTTTTGTTTGCAGTGGTTTTTGAGGGACTTAACTGGAATGCTTGGAGGCATACTCTTTACATTTTACCAGGTTTATTGCTGCATACTTTTGTGATTGCACCCCTTTTGTTTTTCTGGTCTCTGGGGATTATCTTAAGTCTTTCACTTGTGAAGTGCTCTAGTTTTTCTGCCTAGTTAAAAATGCTCCAGGTAGAGTTTGGCAATTGATGCAAACCACCTTTTCTTTTGCTCTTTCTTTCTTTCTTCCCCTTTTCTTTTGGTTCATTTCAAGATTATATGAAACTGGGTAATTTTGTGCTTCTCAGGGCTCAGACCTGGATAGCAATGCTAAGATGTGGCGTTTAGTTGCTGACCTTATGAATGATCTCGGTATGCCCTGCTGTCTCTCTCCTTCTCCAGAAGGGGTACAGTGCACACACCAACTTTTGCTCCATATTGGCATCTGACATTCTATTTTGTTGTTATTCTCCATGGTTTCTCAAATTATTTTTTCCTTATGTCCAAAATTTATGAGAAAGTTTGTCAATTTGGCTGCAGGAATGTTGATGGACCTTCTTTCCCCTTTATTTCCTTCCGCTTTTATTTTTGTTGTTTGCTTGGGAAGCTTATCAAGATCTTTCAGTAAGTATCCTCGTAGCTTAAATGCCTGGTGTGGGGACCTGTGGAAATTGTCTGAAAACTGATTATTAGAATTTTTGTTGTGTAATTATTTATATTGTTGGTCATAGTGATAGTGTCAAGGCCATAAAAAAAAAGCCTGGTCTGATTCTATCTTGCTAATGAAATGGTTGATTAACTATCGCTGGCATTTATTATTTAAAAATATGCAAAAGAATTTAACTAGTTTGCTACAGTATATCTGACACGCCTGCTGGATAGAATATAGAAAATTAGATAAACATAAATGCTCAGTGATCATCATCTGATTTATCTCCTTTTTCCTTTTCCTTTACCTTTTTTTTCTATCATTAGCTGGTGTAGCTAGTGGTGCAACTAGAGCTGCTTTGACTCAGCATTTCGCCCTTCAGAACAATGCTGCAGATATATCTGCCAAGGTACCAATTCTGCTATTCTGACCCTTGCAAGACAACCTCAAGAGAGTTTTTTGGTTGCTACTACAGTTATTGACTGGCTCCTATATATTTATAGGAAGGAAGTCAAGAAACAGTCGCAACAATGATTGGCATGGCCTTAGGAATGATCCTCGCTCGAATAACAATGGGACTCCCCCTAGCCATCTGGTTTTCTTTTCTTTGTCTCACTGTGTTCCATATGTATGGTAAGCTCTTGTGCAATGGTTTCCGGCATAGAGAATTATTTTTGACCAAGGAACATACTCACCTTCAAGGAACGATCAGGAAAATTATACATGGGTTCATGAATGAGTATGACTTATTCATATCAATTTTCATGTTGTCTTTATGGCCGAAGAACTAGATCATAATAATCTCAATGAAAAAAAATTGGCACCTAAATTGAAGGGTGGCAAGAGGTACACTTTTTCTGGTTTCTAGATCTATTTGCTTAGTTCAGCAATATACGGGCAGTAAGACTTGTCCTTTCATGGTGACAAACTCAGAAACCTATAGTTTCTCTACTTTCTTGTTTGCATAACCATGACGTATACTAATAAAATAATTTTGTGGTAGTCTCATGTTACATCTGGCTTTATGTCTGCAATTAATGTTTTCATTTTCATGTGCAGCAAACTACAGGGCTGTTGGGTGCCTTGCTTTGACTTCTTTAAATATTGAGAGGAGCGCTATTCTCTTCCAGCATTTCATGGAGACTGGCCAAGGTAATGGTTTTGTCAATAGTGGCTAATCGCCCCAAAAAAGGCAACAAAGTTCTGGCATCATCATACAAATTGATTGTTCTTTGCTTTTCTTTTCTTTTTTAATGAAAACTCACTCTATTTCATGAGCTTACTTGCCTGATCTCACCTGTTGGCAAGCTGGAGGTGAATTTGTTTATCTATCTATTTTTCTTGATTTTGACGCCATTATCTGAATTTGTTGCCAGTTCTCTCTCCTGAGCAGGTCTCTAGAATGGAACATGTTTTACCAACATGGATCACTTCTTGGAGTTCAAAAAAGGTCAAGTTACTACATGCCAATGTGCGCTTGGGTGTGAGAGTTTCTTCACTTGATCACCAGGAAATGTGAGTTTTCGGTTATTTAAGTCATAAACTTTCCATTACTACAAGGTTTTGTTTCCTACTTGTACTATGTACCCTTGCTTTTTCTTTTTCTTTTTCTTTTTTTCCTTTTTACTCTTTTTGAATGACATAGTTATTCAGAGCAATTAGGTAGTCAACCTTTTACTGAAAAAAAGTAGTTTTGTTCAGGTGGTGCTTTTACAATGGTTGTTGTAGAAGCACCTGAATAATTGAACTACTGTTTAGCATATTTCAGAGGCATTTCAAGTTAGGATTATGGCTTAAATCTTGACATATCTGCACACGAAACTAATCTGAGCTGGCTTCTGCAAAATCAGTGCTCAAAAACATTTTGCTGTGTGTAAAAAACTAACTGTTCAAGCAATATTCTCAAACAGGAAGGAGGTGTTGCTTTCTGCAGGATCTCATTATCTTAAAGGTTAAGATCTAGTTTCTACCTTCCAGTTTTCAGTTTTTAAAATCATCAAAAAAAAACTTTGAATTTTAATGGGAAACCTATTGCTTATTTTGCTTGTCTATGCTGGTCTTTTTAGCAAAATACTTGTTGGTGGAGAGGAAGGGAATCATCGATGTTATAATGCACAAAAATTCAACAGCTTCAGATGTCTTGCAATCATTTATTCATGCTCTTGTTATGGCCGAACTCATGCAAAAAAGTACATCTGTCTATTTGGAGAGCCAGTCATGGATGGATAAACATTATGAAGTTTTTCTTCAAAAGGTATCTCTCTCGATTTTTCTTAACTTAAATAAATTGCTCTTTTACTTGACCCTATGACCAAATTCTGAATGAGAACCCAGAATGGATTCACTTTCAGAATACTGCCCTTTCCCGCTTAATTTGAGTTCTATTGCTGTTCTTCATCGAGGAACTTAGAGGCACATTTTGGCTCTAGATGATTTTTATTCTTTATCTGACAGCTACACTGAGCAGACCTTCAACTAATAACTAAAAAGAACTTGTAATTGCCATTCTTTTTCACAGTGCTCTATGTCATAATCGGTCACGAAGTGAACCAGGAATTTTTACATGCGACTAAAATTCAATCCCTTATCTTTTATTTACTTATTTTAATAAACATTTGTATCCTTACAAATGAAGGGCCTAATCTTACTACATTAGCTGATCAAATAATGTCCACAATTATGCTTTGAGCAATGTGAATAAATATATCCTGAGATGTGAATCCAGGATGGCTCTCCAAACTATTGCATTCTGAAGTTCCCTATATCACCATTCTTCATTGAAGAACTTGGAAGCACTGCCCTGCTATTATTTGTCAAGGTAGCTACACTATTTATAGATTAACTAACACATTTTGGTTCTTGTTCATTTCTATTCTTTATCTGGCAGCTAAGTTCGTTGGGTTGGAAAACAGGGCGCCTTCTTTCCCCTCCAGTCATCTGGAAGGCGAACTGGACAGATGTTTCAACAGATGATAAAATCGACTAGGTAATACGTGAGTTCTGTTGCATTATAATTGCAAGAATTGCAGAAATTGACGACTACTTCATTGACATTCAAAGCAAATTAATTTAACAAAGTGGCCATCAACTAAGGCTTGATACTGCCGTGAACGCTGAAGTGCGAGGCTTTTTAGATGGCACACATCCGTGGTGCCATAATACAAGAACGGTAACTCTTTGTCTTCAAGCGGCTCCGCTATAGATGCTCTTGGTAGGATTAGAATTATGATTTTTTGGTGTTTCCAGAATCATGTATACTTTAAAAAGTTGGATATGTCATTGGCTAATGGTCCAATGACCTCTTTTCTGTAGGAACTAGTAATATGAACCACTTCGATACTATATAGCTTAGCGTGACGATCTGGGATGGTGGTTTGCAGTAACCAGAGGGAACTTGTTAGAGGGCAGCACACCTGCTCCTGCGAATTGTTTTGGAGGCTACAATAGAGAATCAGTTTTTGCCTTCTGAATTTTGATGCATGTACTCCGCAGTCATGTGGTATGAATTTGTTACGCAGCCGAGGGTTTTTGTCACCCCGGATGGAGAGAGCGTTCCCATCAAAAGGATGTCTTCTGCATAAAAACAGCCCCTGAAATTATTTTTGACATGCCGTTTTGCAGAAAAACAGACCTGCACTGCCCAACATGACATATCGCCAAGTGTTTGAGAGAAGCAAGCACAAAAAAAAAAAGAAAAAAAAGTGAAGTGAAAATAACATCGGTTGCGTTTCCTTAGCTGATGATAATGTGAGCAATATGTCTTCCATACCGATGAGACAGCAATTGGGGATGGGAAAGGATGAGCCTGATCCATGGCTTCAACATTCTAGGCTCTAGAATTACATCTCCTCGTATGGAAAAAATTGTCACCTTTTCTTATAATTTTGCTTCTTGCTTTGCTCTCTGCCATTTATTTTTTTCCCGTCGCTGGTTACATGGAAAGAGATCGATACCTAGCTGCTCCCAGGGTATTTCCACATCCTCCAGAAATGTCTGCGTCCTTGAAAATTTCTCTAGGACCTGAAGAAGGATTCCCCAAGCGTAGTCTGTAATAAACCGAAACCTGGGTTATTGACCGGTTAGATCCCGCCCGTATCCGTCGAGCCCCAATCAAATTGACTGTATAGCTTGTTCAGGCCTGTAAAAATTCAGGCCGAGGCCTTAATTTTTCATCTTTTCATCTTGTGACTGGAAAAAAAAACGAAGGAGATGTGAAAACAGAATGGCTCGACCGGAATTCACACAGTTTCTCCATGATGCTCTGGATCTCTGCTTGATCGAAGGCTTCAATACCCAGTCACAGTATTGAAACCCTAGCCAAATTCGAAGACGAAGGAAGAGGGGACAAAAAAAGACAAAATACTGAAACCCTGGCCTTTGAAAGACAGAACGGGGGAGAGATCATCAACTTTGGATGGTCATAAGATATGACTCGTATTTAATAACCCGTCTGGTAGCCTCGCGTAACTGTTAAGCCCGGGGTTTTTACGCTAATTAAAAACTTGGGCCAGATGGGCCTCCATTTATCCAAAAAATCTGAGTGCTTATAAATCAATTCACGCTAGGCCCGTATTCTCTGAGCCTTGAGTCTTTCCACCGAGAAAAAGGTCAACACAGTAGCAGGAAGGCCCAAAAAGGGTAAAACAAATACATGCCGGGGTTAACATTCTTTGCCAAAACCCACGAGCATGAAAATGTAGCAAAACAACGGAAGCACCCAGGAGGCAGAAACGGCCGAAGCACTTGTTGGCCTCTATAAATCAGCATGAAAATAGATTAATGGTGATTTCCTTATATATATATATATATATTTACAGTAATGATACTGGCAGTACTAAGGACACTTGTTAAGCATTAATCAATTAAAATCACTAATTAATCTTCACTTTTTTTTTATGATATAGTTAATCGCGAGCAATTCAAAAGGTTTCCATATGAAATTGAGATCATTTGTGTTTGATTGTTATAGAAAACCACTAAAGTATATTGTTACACAATTAAAATTTATAATCATATACTGGTTTCATTTTTATTTTATTTCTTACAACCGCATTTAAGTTCCACATTGCAGCTTAAAAAAGAAAAAAAAGAAAACTATAGAAATATTATATTAAGGGAGGGTTCCAACAGTCAAAATATAGAGAGTTTTATAGGGATGGCAGTCTTTTTCAAACACAAAAATGCTGAAAAGGGGGAAAATGCACATGAAAAAACACCCAAATATAACATTATTCTGGAAAAGGGAAACTGATTAGGGAAAAAAAGGAATCCTGGTGTCCATACATTTCCGCCCTTATCAAGCGGTCACTTTCCCTCGTTTCTTCCACAGAACCCATCCAGGGCTTGATTTAACTATTAAAAAGCACCTCCTGAATAATCCTTATCTTATCAACTAAGTATAAACTTATAGTATTTCGATCCTCCGCCATACAATTTGTCTAGACTATGAGCAGGCAGTTGGTCACTCATTTTCGATGTCCTGACGATGCCATCAGAATCCCAACAGCTGCAATAAACATGAACAACATATTTGCAAGCAAAATGTATGTTCTTCGCGATGATTTTCTGTACTCTCCAAAGATAAGTACGCCCCAAAATGTGCTCACAAGTGGGAGTGCCTGAAACCAATACCCCATTCAAGTCAATGACCACGTAGAATGTTAGGACATCATAAATTCGAAATACATGTTATGCATATCAGAGTTCTAATCGTATGCTCTTTTTAGCGTGCTTAAAAGACTGACCTGAACAGCATCTGCTGCTGCATATCCTGCAGCTTGACCTCCCATAAATTGGAGACCATTCCCAAATCCACAGAGCAGGCCAGCCAAAAATGCCCAGCCTCTACCATTCCAGTCATTAAGATAAGCCTTAAGTGATGACCTCGGTAGATTTAATACAGGGCGGTAAAGGAAGGTGACATTTAGAATGATGGCTAGAACAAAACAAGAGACGGAAAACCAGAAAAATGCAGTGTAGAGAACCAACTTAGGAATCCCTTTCTTCAAGGTGTGCCACTGATCATTTGTTGCCAAGTTAAAAGCTGGGGAGAACAGAGAGAAGCAAAAACCAGCAAAGAAAGTTATAGACAGTCCAATCAAAGTGCTCCTTCCAAACACCTGTAAGGACAGCCAAACCACTTGTTTTACATTAAAGAGCTACACGCCTATTTAGATGCAACACGTTTAGAGAAATGAGTGCCAGGTTGTGGAGAAATGAGTGCCAGGTTGTGCCACAAACCTTGATTGATCTTCGGTTCTCAAGCTCTACGAGGAAATCTGCTGTTCCAGCTTTGGCTTTCTCTGGAGTACTACTACCATTTTCCATATCCTTAACACCTGTTCAATAATAAAGGAAGCCAGCAAAAAATTGCCTTGTCATTCTAATCAAATGAGCTAAAAAGAAACGATGGAAGTGATCTAGCAAGCTCTATACCCTTGCTTTGAGATGCTCCATTCGAATATGCGGAAGAACTTACAGTCCTAATAGAAGGTTAAAATCAGCGGTAGCATTAGCAAGAATGCCAGTTAATTCACCCAACTCTGGTCCAAAAAAGACACTGTAACTTCATATGGAGAACAAAAACACTTCGCTTTTCTACATGAAAAGATGAAAGCATACTCTGTTACATTTTTGTTGTCATTTGTTAAACCCTTGAGCTTTGCTCTGTTGTCGGCCGCATTAGATGAATGGACAGCTGACCCAAGACAAACGGCAATTAGGAAGCAACCAACACCCGGAAAAAGAATCTCTGCCTTGTTAATTTTGTCATCCAGGAAGTAATTCAAGGTTGTTCCTGTCAAAGAGAAGTAAACAGGAGTGAAAAATACGGACCTTACAAAGACAGCCATTTTCCAACATGTCTGACTTCTTTCAGCACACACTACCTATAACAACAGTTAGGCTTGAAGTAATGACTTCTGTCACTGATAAACCAACAAAAGCCCAGGCATACTGCGTGGACAGATTTCCAAGGCTGAGGACCACCCCACCAGCCATTGCAAACATAATAGAAGGCCAATTATCCTGCATCATTCAAGCTAGAACAATCAAACATCATTTGTGTACTTTTGCTTCTACGTTGCGGGTAAATTATGCCCAAATAAGTCACCTTACAATAATAAAAGCAACAATATGTGACTAACAGTGTACGAATAATACTGATAACATCGCAAACAGAACTTACCTGGGAAAGTTGGGTCATAAAATTTGGCCTCCCACTGCCGATCTCACCAAAGGTCAAAGCTATTATAACAGCAGCCAAGAGATTTGTGATTGAATAATCAAGGTATGTGTGTTGAGGAAGCCTGCCTCTTCTTTCTAGTAGTGTCATAATAGCTGGCCATGTACCCAAGAAGAACAGGGAAAACAGCATGCATACTATAGCTCCTCCTTTGCTCTCCACTAGATACATGTTTAAGAGATAACTTCTAAATCTTTTCGGGAAATCAAAGTTGGTTTGATGCACTAGAAGAACTCTGCAGCAGAGAAGAGTTTTAAATTACAGAATATGAAAGGCAGTTGAAGTATAATTATGTTAAAGGGAGTATCATACAGAGTCAAAACTAAATTTAGAAGAAGCGAGTTGCTTTGTAAACACCGTTGACTCACATATACATTCATCAATAAGATTATCAAAGATGCCAGAAAATGAATTTCCGAGGAACATAAATTGCTTACAAACTAGTAGAAAGTAGGTGCAAACATTGAAAGAAAGCAAGTGCTAACGTACCAACCGAAAAACAAAGAAAGATGTGAAGCTGGATGCAGTATCCGGGAGAAAAAACCAATGGAGTTTTCGTCTTCAGATTCTAAAGTTAGATTGAAATCTTCCATACATAACGGCAGATTCTTCTCTACTGATTCGGAATCTTTCGATTGATTAAAAACAACCTCCTAGTATGAGACGGTAATTAACTGGCAAAGTATTGTATGTGGAAAGATACAGAAAAAGAAGCAAGACTCTAAAAGCATTGGGTGTTCGTTTGTCTAAAAGGTAAAGCGTGGCTAAAACATTTCTGAAAAAAAGAAAAGAAAGAAAAGGAAAAGGCGTGGTTAAAAGGGAAACACAGCATCTAAGAATCCAATTCGTTTGCACGTCTGTTATCTTCGGTGGCGGTCAAAGGACGGCACCGTTACCATTTTTGTTTGTTTTTCTCTCGAGTCAATGTATCGCTGTCCAAAGGACGCCACCTCTGGACATTGGCTAACGCATCTTTTAACTTTTTAAACATAGCCATCTCCCACTCCGTGGATTTGCAACCAGTAGGACCACAATACGTAAATTATGCTGTAGACTCATTGAATCTCGAATCCCTGACAAGCTAGCAAACTATACATGTATTGATAAAAAAAGAAAAAAAGAAAAAAAAAGGAGAATACGATGAATTCAGGCATCAGAAGGATAAGATAAAAAATGGGTTGCATTAATGGAAATATATACAGACAACGAGTTCCTGACTGAAGTTCCGTATAAAAAAAAATCGCTACTCTTCTTCACATTTTAACTTTTCCTTCACCCACCTCCCCAAATGTGTTATTGTTTATTCTTTTCGCGAAAGCAATTAAGAATCCGTGTTCTTGTGTTAGTGGAAAGAAAGCATTTCCTTTCCATTGAGAGTATTGATACATGATATTTTCAATCTCAACCAACCAAGTGGTCACGGAGTTTTTCTTCCTCTTGACAATATATGCGATCATAATTGAACTGCAACAGTAAACTATATTCATTTTCGATGCCCTGCTGATGCCATGAGAACCGCCACTGCTGCGACAAACATGAGCAACATGCTGGCAAGAAATACATACGTTCTTCGCGATGATTTCCGGTACTCACCAAATAGAAGAATGCCCCAAAATGTACTCACAAGCGGAAGCGCCTGAAATCACCAGTGTAAATCAAATAGTCATCACTTGAAACGGTAAGCACATGCAGATCACTTTCTATGATGAACTTAGGGTTAATGGTGCGTCCAAAATATCATGAAGCTATCAAAATTGTTTAAAATCATTAATTTGCAGCACTATCCCATGTGTGTATGTATTAAAACTAACCTGGACTGCATCTGCTGCTGCGTATCCTGCAGCTTGACCTCCCATAAATTGAAGACCGTTCCCAAACCCACACAAGAGACCAGCAAAAAACGCCCAGCCTCTGCCATTCCAATCATTAATATAGGCTTTCAATGATGATCTAGGCAAGTCCAGCACAGGGTGATAGAGGAAGGTGACATTCAGAATGATGGCCAGTACAAAACAAGAGACCGAGAACCAGAAAAATGCATTGTAGACAACCAACTTAGGAACCCCTATTTTCAAGGTGTGCCATTGATCGTTTGATGCCAAGTTAAAAGCTGGTGAGAAGAGCGAGAAGCAAATGCCAGCAAAGAAAGTTATGGCCAGTCCAATTAAAGTACTCTTCCCAAACACCTGCCACTTCTTAATTAGTTTACAGTGTATTGTGTTTGAAAATAAAGCATTTCCTCAAATTAAGTGAAATAAGTGCAGGAGAGGGGAGGACAGAAAAAATAATTCTGCTAGAAAATACAATGAATAAGGTTGTGAAACCACCAACCTTGATTGCTCTTCTGTTCTCAAGCTCTACAAGGAAGCCTGCTGTTCCAAATTTTGCCATTCTTTCTGTAGAATAAAAGAAGGCAATAAATGGACACCTTCGATAAACAAAGTGGACGCAATTGATATTATAAGACAAATCCAAAAAGTAGTATACCCTTTTCTGGAAAAGCTTCTCTGGATGTGGAGATGTCTGTAGCCCTGCAAAAGCTTAATTTTAATTCTAACATCAGTGATATCCAAAACTCTTGCTTTTGGATAACGAAATCGTCAATCAATGAAAAGAAAAGGGAAATTTTATATTTTCTCTGCAGTCGCTTCAATTCCAGTGAATATTTTGCCCCATGAGAATAGAGTTCTTAAGTGAATAAAATTCATCTTAGCATTGTCGGCATTTTCATTGTTTACAAGCACTGAGATAAGATTTATGACAAAGATGAAGAATCAATAGCTAACTTTGACTCAAAAGTTCATAATTGACATGGAAGAGATAGCCGGGAATGTAAATGACTATGCATCAAATAATACATAACATTAAAATTGAAACTATCCATAGAAGAATACACATACACTGATTGAAATTTGTCATCGTTTGACAAACAGCTGAGCTTGGCTCTATTATCAGCTGCATTGGACGAGTGAACAGCTGAAGCAAGGCAGACAGCAATCAAGAAGCAGCCAACACCCGGGAAAAGAATTTTGGCATTATTAATTTTGTCATCTAAGAAGTAATTCAAGGTTGTGCCTGTTAAAAAAAAAAACCAGCAATTGCAATAAAAGAATTTAGTCTAATGACATGCTATTGACTTTCATTAAAAAATCATTCAGCACACAAAAGACAAACCTATAACAACAGTTATGCTAGCAGTGATCACTTCTGTCACCGACAAACCAACAAAAGCCCAGGCATACTGTGTGGATAAATTCCCAAGGCTGAGGACCACCCCACCAGCCATTGCAAACATAACAGAAGGCCAATTGTCCTGCATCAACCACCCTAGTAGATTTAAATACAAATGGTAAGTGATATGATGCCACTGAAAACAAGAAACTTAACCTAGTATGCCACAGAATCGCCTCAGAATAATCAACACTTAAAAGCAAGCAACACAGAATACTGTAGAGGGCCATAATGCACAAATGAGCCTGACGGAGTTAGCAAGCTAAATAGCTCAACGTACGCTTAATTGAGAAAGCTGGGTTAAAAAATTCGGTGCCTCATGCGTGCTCTTCCCTATCTCACCAAACGTAAAAGCAATAATTACAGCAGCCAGGAGATTCGTGATTGAATAATCAAGGTAAGTATGCTGAGGAAGACGACCCCGTCTTTCCAGGAGAGTCATGACAGCAGGCCATGTGCCCAAGAAGAGGAGCGCAAGTAGCATGCATGCTATGGCTCCACCTTTGCTCTCCACCACATACATTTTCAACGCAATACCGATGATCCCTTCTGTTGGTAGAATGATCGACGAAGGTATTCCTGAAAAAACCTTGAAGCAAAGAAACAAATTCAGCCACTTATTCTGCGTGGTGCCTCCTAGGAGGCCATACTGAGCAAATCTGAAATGATTTCTTCTGTTTTTTTTTTTTAAAAAAAAAAAGAACCATCGGGTTGCCTATAAAGAGTAGTAGTGGTTAGAAGTCAAAAATCAGGAAATAAAAAATCAAAGAAGAAGGTATAAAATAGAAGAGTGTGTAGGAATCTGCAAGAAAGATGACACTTGGAAAGCATAAAGAATATACAGAATCAAAACAAGGCCTGCATATATAAGAACCAAGAAAGTCAACACACAGCGGCAACAGAAAATGCATACCATATTCAGATTCTAAAAACACTGAAGAACCGAGCTTGAATATTTAACATCAGATCACTCTCCGTGTCCGAATATTATTTCACTTTAAAAAACAAAACGGCAAATAAGGAGGATAGAGAGGGAAACAAAGAAACGAAGGATCACCCACCGATAATGAATTATAAAACAATTTGAGCGACCTGGATCCCTTCCTTGTCTAAATAAGTTTGGAATCTTCCAAGTATCTTTTGCCAAACCTTTTGAAAGTGAGGTGATGTGGCCCCCTCTGTTCACCTTCTTTCAATGGTCAAAGGTATTTGTAGAGTGATTTGGGAAAATAACTGTAATAAGAAGAATAGCAATGTAAGAAAGATCGCAGAGAACTTGTAGATTAGAAGGTTTGTTGTCTTCTTCTTCTTATTTTTCCGTAGTGTTTACTTAATTAGTTTTTTTTTTTTTTTTTATTCCTATGACAGACGGTGTTCAACTTCTTCTTCTTCTTATATTTATAGCCATGACAGATGGTGTTTAATTATATATATATATATATATATATAGAAAGTAGTCGCTACCATGGAATCTGTAAGGATTGGATTCTTTCAGATCCACCCACCTTCCTTCCACCTCCGTTGCCGTCGGCTTGGGAAATTTACGGTAATCATTGTTTCAATTTCTCGACTTGTGACTTCGAGCGAGTTTCGTGATTTATTAAAATTATTCTGCATAAATAGTTTATGGTAAAAATAATTTAAAACAATTTAATTTATAAATAGCATCCATAGACATTATTTAAAACATTTTTTTAAAAAAAAAAAAAACAGATGTAGTATAAGTTAGAATTCAAAAATCTAAATCTAATTTTTAATTAAATGAGTTTTTTGACACACTTTTCTAATAAAGTCTTGATTTAAATTAAATTTTATTTATAATTTATTGTTTTTATAAATTGATTTAATTAATCTTTTCTTATTTTTAACTCGTAAAAAAATCATAACCTTTTTGTTTTTTGTTTTTTTGTTTTAAACAACGACTATGAATCAGCCAGTCACCAACCCAATTTATATTCTTGTTAATAGATCAGTCCCAAACCTTCTAAACTTGCTAATTTGTCCTTCTTTCTTCTCTGATCTAGTAATTCCATCCCCACCAATTTCCTTGCCATAAAATTGAATCTATAATTATTTTCAATTTCAAGCATATGATTAGAAAAGTTATTGATTTTTTTTCTTGTTAATTCATGAAATAATGCAAGTCAACTTGATCTATTCCTACGTTTTAATTACTCAACAAATGATTGCATGTGTTACAATAATCCCTTGTGGATAACTTTCCTTTGATTAAATTAAACCAGAGTGTTGGACTGAACTTTAATATAAGAATACTAATTTAAAAATAATATATTGTCATGACCAGAAAAAAATCATTTACGAAAAAGAAATTGAGAATTATGAATGGGATATGATTTCATTTGCTATTGTTTGAAATCGAGATTGAATTTCAACTCTAAAAGGAGATGCTAACCCTAGCTCATGAAGAAAATGGATGACGACGAAAATTATATCAGCCATTTTTGTTGGATGATGTTTTTTTTTTCTTTTTTCCTCCTAAAATCATCCAAGAGAAAACATACTGATTTTAAAATATTTTTTTATCATGGAATAAAAAAATATATTTTTTATGATTAAAATTTGAGGATCCAATAAAAATCATATGCATAGCTGAGGGATTGATTCTAGTTCAGATTAAATTTTATTTATGTTTTTTATGCTGGTAAGTTTGACAATGGTGTAGCAGCAGCACTACAATTTTAGTTTGTGGACTGGCCACAACTTGGCACAGAGATAATGTGAAACAAAACGCAAGAATAATTAACCTAAGAAAACGTAACTAGCTTCTTTTTCTCAATGACATTAACAAACATACAAGTAACGTATATAACATTAGTAGCGACCATAAAATAACTACAAAAAACAGAGGTGATCCCCAAACCAAGCTTAAATGGAATGCAATCAGCAATTTCTCATCGTTGCCTTGTTAGAAGCATGGGAATGCAGCTATTGGCCACATATTATGGACGGATTGAAGATGGAACCTATATTTCCGATCTCTCTCTTGATACGTCTAAGTTCACTATTCTTGCCATCTCTCCAGACATCCTTTGCAGGAAATTTCCCAGCAGCCTCTGATCAGGAACCATGTTCGGCACCTGCAAAAAGAATGTGCCATGTTAAATTTGTGTGTGAGTGGCGGTGCAGGTAAGGCGGACAGGCAAGTACAGGTGCATGTGTGCGTGCGTGCATGTGGGAGGGAGAGGAAGAGAGAGAGAGATTAAAACCTTGTCCACAAAGAAATTTTTTGTATTATCACCTATGGCTTCGATAAATTTCAGCTCAAGAAACTGGGGAGCGAGCTTCAACTTGTTTGCTTCAGCTTCTTTCATGACCCTGAAAGAGAGAGAGCAAGATTATTGATTCACTTTCATGAAATCGTGTGAAATACATGTAACTTGGAAAAAAGAAATTCGTAGTTTTCACCGATAGAAAGCTGCATCTGCCAGGCTCTTTTCATGAGCCATATTCCTTTGGTTCTCAATCTCTTGCTTCTGTCTTGCACTGTCTTTCTCCATCATCTTCTGTTCCATGAGAATCTTGCTCACATTGGCATTCTTCTCCGCCTCACTGATAGCCATCTTCTTTGTGGTCTCTTTCTCAACAACTCTCTGTCTCTAGAGATTAAGAACTACATAGCAACGCACAATCTGCATCAATCACTCTCACAAATGCATGCATGATAAACTTTTTGGATGTGCCCCATCCATAGGATCCAAGTTTCTCAGTTGAATGAGGTTTTGCTATGTTCGTAAATACCATAACATCACTCTGCTAAAGCCGCATTAACAGACAACCTTACACATACAAGTATGAACAGTCCAAGATAGAGAGAAACTCCATATACATGGTAATCTCAAGGAAAGATTTTCAACATGCATTATGTCCGAAATTCCTGTTTTTTTAATTTTTTGTCTCAAACCAGGTTTTAATGGAGGGAAAGTAAAAGAATGAATATGACCAAGAGTGTAGCAAACCTTAGCATGTTATTATTCCATCTGTCCGAAATTCCTTCTCATGCTTTTATGGAATGGTGGGCTTCGTTACACACACAATTATGATTTCAATACCAGGCACATAACATGTACAAGCACCTTGAAGAGCAACTTGCATCTTTTCATCAATCTGGGAAAAATAGTGGCATTGATCTTTCATCAACATAGATACAGAAAGCAGGAAGAAATAGAAATCAAATTTAACATATTGAAAAGGATACTTGATGGAAACAACCACCAGTAATACAGTGACCCATTGGGAAAACATGTCTTATGTAGAATTTCTTAACGTACCTGATCAAAAACATCGATATAAACTTCTTGAAGAGTATGATGCTGCAGGACTGATTGATTTCATGATGAATCTTGTCATATATCATGTGTCATATTGCACATCATAGTTCAGCAGCGTCTCATATACATTTCCCTTCCGAACGAAGCTGATTGACAACCTGAAATAATCATTGCAAGAATGCATATAAATTGTATTAAGAGGAAAAGGCGGTAGGAGTAAATTTAAAAGTTCAGTAATGGGTTATCAGAGGCATCTTTAGATGAAAACATATAAAAAAAAAAATGAGCCCGCAAGCAAAATTCCGGGAACCATAAGATGCAACTCAAATAAACAGTCTTGTAGTCACACCCGGATCTGTAATTGTCTGTAGAAGGGCACCACCTCCTCTCCAATATACTCCAACATGACCTTCTGGGACTTGGTGCAAGATGGATTAGCTATTCTTAATGTTTGATGACGACGGAATCGCTATCTATAACATTACCATAGAATGTCACAAATTACCAGGCTAAAGTAGCTTTACCATAGAATGTCACAAATTACCAGGCTAAAGTAGCTATTCTTAATGTTTGATGACGACGGAATCGCTATCTATAACATTACCATAGAATGTCACAAATTACCAGGCTAAAGTAGATTACCATAGAATGTCACAAATTACCAGGCTAAAGTAGCAGATATTCCAATTTACAGGAATTCAACACACTACTATAAATGTTAACCAGACAATGTTGAAAGATTAAAAGGCATCCGACCGCTCATAATCTTGGTCTGTCAAGAACTAAAACATGAAACAATTCGAACTCAAATACAAAATTAAAGATGGACGTAGATGCTGGCGAGGTGATTAATTAAGTCGATTTACCATCAAAATTGGTATAGAAGATTCAGACTGAAGACCACCAGTTCAGCTCAACTAAATATTATCATAGCTGATTACTGGGCTATTAATAGGATAGTAAATGCATTTACAGAGAGCGAACCCTGAATTTTAGTAAAATTGCATGCCAAAATCATAAAATCAAACCAAATAAGGTAAAGTAATCATTATTGAATTCTCCACTGCAACGCAGCACATCTAATTTGCAATCCATGTTAACACTTCTCGTTTAAAAAAAGACTGAAGCAGCAATAATTAAAAATCATTACTTAGCAAAAACAAACAAAAAAAAACATTTGAAGGACCGTCGACGTACACATACATATACATGACGCTGGAACAGTTCAGGACTGGCGACGGAGAGATCACCAAGGCGAAGAAGGAGAAAAACGGTGAGAATAGGGGAGAAACCGCCGGTTTGAGGAGGACCATGCCGGGGAACTCCTGTTCTCTGTTGCTGTGGATCCATTGAAATGGCCTGTTGAAGAGACCACTTACTTTGGGTTTTTTTTTTCTTTTTTTCAATTAATGAAGATTGCGTTTTGCGCTTTTATTTCTAGAAGGATACCATGTGATATTCAATGTTATTCAGCAGAGTATAGTTACGCTGTTAACAAATTAGGATCGTCTGAGAAGCTGGTGGCTGTGAACCGCTATGCTTGTCTAAGCGAGCGGGTGAAAATGGCGTGATTTGTAATAGTTTTTTTTTTTTTTTCCTTTGATCATTTTCTACTTCTTTCATCTGATTTTTTTTTTATCCCTTTACTCTGTGTTAATTAAAAATTATTGCTGATAATTTATTTCAGTTTATTTTTTATTAAGTTATTGCAAAACTAAAAAAATGTTATGATATTGGTTATTTTGTAGAAAAAAATATTTACAAAAACAAATAAAAATTAAGGGTACTAAAATTGAAAGTGAGGGGAAAATATAGCATTTTTTACCCAACATTGTTCGTTCATCTCCTTCATGGAAAAAATGCCTTTAGATCTTTCTCAAATTTTATTTCGGTTCCTTCAATTTGAAAATTATATGTTTTGGTTCGAAAATTTATTGTGTTTAATTTTAAGCACTTGAACTTGAAAAAAAATCAATAAATCAAATAAGAATGAGAAAAAATTATTGATTATCCAAGTTACAGAAAAAAAATAAATTATATCAATAAGTTTACTCAACAAAAAAATTTTCATTTAGATTTTATTTTTTATTTTTTATCTTGCTTGAAAATAGATTAGATAGAAAATTAATCTTCTTAAGTTTAATTTTTTATTTTTAAATCAACAAGATCCTTAAAAAAAATATTTCACATTCAAAGAATATTTTTTAAGTAGTTTTTTATTTAATATGATTTTATAATGCAGAGACATGTCGTTTCTTTTTTTAAGAAAAAAATAAGGAAATCATTTGGAAAAGGATAAACACAAGGAGGACGAAGGCATGGTGCGGTGCGGGGCTGGGCTGGGCCAGCAAGCCATGCCCTTAGCATTTTTTTTATATATTTTCTTTTTTTCACATTTGCTAGAGACACTGATCCATCGAGGCCTTGCAGTTTGACAATTACTTTGTTTTTTTGTTTTTTTTTAATTTAAATTTAAATTAATAAAAAAATATATGTTTAAAATCCAGCTACCCTAAAATTTAAAACAATTTGAATTTAAAAAAATAAAAAAGTTAAAAACTAAGCTAATATAGCTATATGAGCTAATGATCCAATTAAAAACTCAGTCATAACTATTTTAAATTTTATTAAAATAAAAATAATAAAAATTTATTTTTAAAATATAATTTAATAAAACATAATCAATTTTAACCTCTATCTTCTTTTCTTTACCTCTTCAAAAAGATAATTATAAACACGTTAATTAGACTAGTGTATTTTTATTCCATAATTTTTTTTATTTTGAATCATTTAGAATCTTTTTGGACATGTGACTTGATTGTTTTTGCTTTTCATTAGGTGATTGTTATAAAGCAAAATATTTTTGTTTTCTGCAAGGGTTAAAAATATTAATAAAAAAATAGATTACACTAGTAAATTAGTTTATTTTCAATGAAATTTAAATTATCACTCTCTTAACGGAGAATTATTTATATATATGTATGTATGTATCTTAAATTGTATATATATTTTTTAATTTCATCACTTAAGTTTTAGCTACAATTAACTATTGTTTTAGCATTTATGGGTAAATATAATCCTTATAATCTATCTTGTTAAATATATATATATAGCAAATTTTGACTTTACAAAGTTTGCTCATCTTTTATTTATGTTGAAAAAAAAAGATAACCTGGTGCATAGAACGTGGACAAATTATCTAGTATATATCATTTTCTATCTAAAAATATCTTGTCCAAAACGAAAGGTTAATCTTGTTATTTACTGCATTAATTTCGAGTAGGTAATATATACGGTAATGAGGTGTTAGAATTCTATTGCACGAATGTCATAAGAGTACCCCTGCAAGATAAATATTGCCCATGATTTATATAACTAAAATTAGATCTCCGATAACCAACCACGATTTTTTTTTTTTGATAAATTATTTCCTCATAACATAGAGACCGATTTGAACATAAGCCTGAACTGTATGCGAAAGGACAAATCAAGGCTAAACAGAACCAAAGCAAAGACATTAGGGAGCGCATGGATGGTTGATGCGAGACTATGGCAGCGCGCGAGGCTACATGCGAGGAACGTTTGTTTTTGTATATTTTCAAAGTGTTTTTAATTAGAAAGATATTTATTTTTTAATAATTTTAATATATTAAAATAAAAATAAAATAAATATTTTTAAATAAAAAATAGTTTTACTAAGTAACTTGTACTGTAATATTTAACGTATAGGTAATGTTGAATGAAAATTATTTTAGTTATTGAGCGGTTGGAGAATATGATAAAGATTATTTTTTAAAGTAATATATTAACAAATAAAAAAAATAAAAATAAAAATAAAATTCAAAACCATAGTTTAACAGGGGTTTGAATTCTCTTGTGTGGATGATTTTATTAGTTAAAATGAGTGTCAGTGGAGAAATAAGGATTCAGTAGCAGGAGGCATCGATAGTTCAATCAGTTGATTATTTTTAGGTATGCGGTTTTGCCGTGTGTTATGTCCTGGATATGAGAGTGTGTGTGTGTGTATTATATAGTTTCCTGCATAGATCGACTTAGGATTTCCTTATTTAGAATTTCTAGTACCGGGCTGGATAGACTCGAGCTGTCGAGGCTCCCCTTGCTCCCCCCCCTCATTTTGACTTTTTCTTCCTCTTTTTTAGGGATCAAAATTGGGCAATAATAAATATATATTTTTTCAGTTTTAATAATGTAATGGAAAATAAGCTACCCCTTTTTTGTCCCCCCTCTTATTTTGATTTTGTTCTCCTTTTTCTGGGATAAAAATTGGACAACGATACCTATAATTCTTTCAATTCTATTATTGTAATGGAAATAAGCTACTCTTGCTCTTACAACGAGGGCAAAAAATCAAAAGAAATTTCCTTTGAAAAGAAAAGAAGTCCCTGCACAAAATGATCAATGCCCTGTGATGGCATTGTCTTAACTAGAAGGTGCCTAGAAAGAGTCGATTCCGAATTAGCTATAAAAATAAGTGGGCTTTTCCTATACCACTTTTTAGTATTTACCAGTGACACTATAATCTTTTTGGCATGTATTTGTTACCGACTCTTGAATTTTATAATATGGTCGGTGATTGCAAGTCGAAAGTCTACTCGATCGAATATGAGGAACACTGGCCTCTGTAAACAAGTTCTTTTGCATGCACGAAGGGACATTGTACTTATTGATGTATGCACTGGAGAGCTTAATAAGGAGCGTTTTTATTCCGCTGGTAGTTGGGACTGGAGAGGCACGCATGCTGTGTTTTTTTCTCTTAGCCACAGCAAACTAAATGCGTTGGCATGATCGCAGTTCTGCTAGCTGCTGTCGCTAGTGAATGACAGGCCGATGATCCACCACAAATCTAGCACAGCATAGTCGCTAGCGAACAATTTTCCGTTTCAACAGCTTAGCACTTGCAGCATTCTGTACCCACTAGCTGGAAAAAAACCACAAGTTCTGCAGCCCAAAATGAACGCAATTTTGACCCCCCATATCCAAAACCGAGGTTAAACAATACATTTCCCTTGCTTTTAACTCGAGAATCGTATATTCACAAGGAAAAAAACAGTACTGGTTTCATGTCTGAGGGGTAGGTGAAATGGCTACTTAACTCTACTTGTTATGCGCTGTTTGGTCATAGCATGCCTCGTCGAGCAGGTAATGACACCGTGCGCGTCGAAGCACAGGTATAACAGAAACAACGAGAGATGGAGGAACTCGGCCTTTTGTCTCAAGTGTAATATACCAGTTTACAACCTGACGTGCGAGTTATTGCCCTTGGTATTATGTTATTGTTTATAGGAGGAGGGCCCATCATCTAGCTTGCAATTTGAACTGAAAAAATAATTGGGTATTAAAACCTGTCTATATACCAGCAATTTGAACTCCTTAATTTAACTAGCGCCAGGACATATCGTAAGCTATTGGAAATTTCAAAATTCCTTGTAGGATTAAATGTTGGTTCGTGCTTCATACTTCGATTTGAATGGAGGCTAATGCTCCAAATAGTATAAATGTTTTAATTTACAACAATTAAGGAAGTTCGAGGTATTAATCTAAACTAAATGAATTCATAAAAAAAGATCTTAAGTTAATTCAATTTTATGTTGAGAATATGATTGGAACATGTTTAATTTTAGTTGAAAATATCCATCACATAAAATAAAAATAACACGTATTAGCATATCTTTACTTCGAAGTCGTTGCCTGTTATTTTATATTTTATATCTTGTATAGAATTAGTTTTTAATTATTATTTTCAGTGTGTATTTCGATTTAAAATGCAATGCTTTCAGCAAAAATCACTTCCAATTAATGGTAATTATGCTGGGCTAGCCACATTTGGGCTAGTGGCTATATACGGCGTTGGAATCCAACTCAAAATAGTTAAATGGAACTGAACACCGTATTATAATTAATCAATTGTATTGTCAAAACATGCATCCATTTGTATCAAAAGATAATTTTTTTTAATACTGAGAGGTGTAATTTAATTGGTTAGTTTCTAGACTTACTTCTAAAAAATAACTAGTTTTAATTTTATAAAATTTAAAATTATTAAAAATTTATACAGTCGTTAATTTTAAAATAGATTAATAGAGTTGTGCCTAAGTTCGCCTCTAATTTAAAATAAAAAGAAATAATTTTTTTTTTCAATTCTAAGAGATCAATAGCAATTAATGATAATTTTTTTTGTTCAATTGTAAGAGATGAATAGCAATTAATTGTCAATCAAAATTAAATTTTCAACTTTTCTCGTGAATTTGTGCTTGCTTGCATCAAACGTTCTGGGCATTTAGGAGGAGGGAGAGCAAGGACTCCCAACAAGTCGGAGGAATAGTCTTGCGAACATCTTTCTCCTTGCCTCGAATTTCAAATTACTTTGGTCTCAGATTAAATATATGCATCTTGGCATATTAATTTGTTCATATGAAAATGTGAATCTTTCTGTGGTTTTGGGGTTCGATCTAAGATTATCATTGAAGGGTGAACGAAGAATCCCACACGATCACAGATCGCGATAGTCAAGTTGGATGCCAACACGCCAATAAACAAGACATGAAAGCTAAGGTAGGACAAGTGCCCGTTTGATAATCACCAGTTTGGCTATCGCTGTGACTTTTATGTGTTGTATGATATTTTAAAAACTAATTTCTCTGCCCATTAATTCCATGTTTTATTTCCAGAAGCTACAAACTTTCTAAAAATCATATTCACAGCTGAAAGTGATAGCAAAACTTTTCCAAAAGGGCCTTTATTCTGAAAAGCAAATATTCTATGAATTGAATTAAATGAAAAGTTACTCACTCTTAGTGGGCATGGCAAACTACGTGATAAATACACCTTGACAAAAGGCACGGGCTGTATAATTAATTGAATGGAAGAGCCAGCAATCACAGAATAAGCAAAAAAAAATAAAAAATCATTGCCATGCACATGCAGAATGACGTGTATCTGTCCAGGTAATCATGGGATGGTAGAAATTTCATATTGCATCCTTGAACTTTAAGTTTGCTGCCTAAACAATGTCAAGACTTTGGTACTTTTTTAATCACTGATCCGGTTTTAAAAAATCCCATCGACATTAAACGTGGCGTGCTGTGATGTGTTGTCACCAGGTCGGCTGGCCGTTCAGATGTCGTGCTCTCCTGATAAATAGACTTCTGATTTTTCACGGCTAGCAAGTCCCAAATTACTTTTCAACGCACCTCTTGACACCATCCGCGTCAAATACACACACTCACGCACCATTGTTCTCAAAAGGAAGAGTACACGAGAGATTTCTTTTTGAACTATACATCCCCTTCAAGTTACGATGTCACCGACCACAAGGGGGCGCTTGCGTGCAAGATTAACAGAGCAAAAACGACGTATTCTTCAATGATTAAAAACAGAAAAGAAAATTAACGCCTCCTAGGTCATGCATGCAGGCATCCACCACTATGAGCAGGAGGCAAAAATAATCAAACTAGGTGTAGATGGTACGAATTTTTCATTATAGATTGGAAGGAAAATAAAATACTACCAGCTCTCTCTAGATGTACAAATACTACTACCCCAGTCGCAGTCATATCAGCACTCAATGGGGAATCAAATTCCTAGCCTTTTCACATGGGAGGAAAGAAACAAAAAAAAACCTAGTGGGGTTTGACTCATGATGACCACCCCCCTGCAATCCCACCATAAAATAACATGCACACCCGTCCTTCCGTGGCAAAATCTCATCCAAACATCAACCCCACTTCGTTTTTACCTTCAACCCAACAACAGAAAGTGAACTGAAAACAAGAGGGTTAAAGATGATGCCATGAGCCACAAGCTAGTGCCTTTAAATTGAGGAGCCACACCGTTGCCAACAGTGGTGCCCGTTGGGCCTAATCCGGCGAACACTGATGACGGAGGAGGCGGAATTATAGAAGATGGGGTGTTTGTGCCAGTCGGTGCTGTGCCCGAGTTTGACGAGCTCGTGTTGCCGGTGCTGTAAAAACGAAAGGAAAAAACCAGAAGGATAACTCAGACTCAGTACCCACAAACACCCACGTAATTAAAAAATCTCAGAGCTCCCATTGTCCTCGAGCAACCACATCATGAAAGCAAACGGATACCAAACTTATAAAAAACACAGCACGCACAACAGTCGTTGCATCATTGGCACTTAAAATGTGGAAAACATGTATCAAGCTGAGAGATGTAGAATCAGTATATCGAGTACGGAATAAGAGAAATAACTTATGAAATATCAACATCATGACAGCTCAAAAAACTGTAAGAAAGATGCAGGCCCCTGACCTTATTATAAAGATATGTCAATGCAATAATAGAGTGAATGGTAGATCTCCTTTTCTCAACCACCGTCTAAAATTTCTCTCAAGCCAGCATTATCAAAGAGAGTACTTTTCTTATACTGCTTATGCAAGCAAACTCAGATCAGATTCAAATCTACCAGGTGGATCGTATAAGTTTGACACGCAAGTGCAGAAAGTCCAAAAGAGACAGCAGGAAGTTAGATGCAAAATTAACAGCAACAGGATCTCATCAGCTTATAGATTCCTCTTCGCAAGAAAAATTGTTTTCGCTAAACAATTACAAAGTTCTCTGAAGACAAAAAAAAAAAGGTATCCAGAGCCCTAAAAATAGATTCACACTCCACTAGCTCCCAGAGAAAACTTCATTTCAATCCAATAGCCAAAATATCTGGCAAGATGAGAACATGATTCCAAAATTGACAGAGAAATCACCAACACAGGATGTCAGGATTACCAACTTTCTTTTAAAAAACATACCTTGAAGTTGCAGATGCAGGATATGTACACCCGGAGGCTACATCTGCACATTACAGAAACATACAAAACAACGAGAGAGTTAGTGCCCCCAAAAGATAATTGGAAAAAGAATGGGTGGATTGTGGGACTTCACTTACTTTGAGGGAGAGTGGCACTAGTCACGGCAGTTCCTGAAAAATCACAGCTCCCAACAGCTTGGCCTTTGTTCTGGAAGTAGCTGTTAACAGCAAAATTGCAGTGATCTTTTACAGTGTTGGGCTGGTAGCAAGGACCGCTTTGAATGATTTGGGTACAATCTGCGCCGGCTCCACAAGCATAATCCAGGGCTTTTTGCAGCTGTGTGTCAGCAACCCCATCCTTGCACAAGCAGTAGGTGGCACCTACAAAAAACGGACAACCAGCAAACTCAACTGTTGTTACAAAAACCAAAACCTTTTCTTCTGAATGGAACGGGGAATTAAAAATAAAAAGAATTCTAAACTAAATCAACGGATTAAAAGAAAAAATGGTGATCGCTAGTGTACAGATGATCATGGATTAAGCTAATTTTTTTCTCGGATTAAAAAGAAGGAAAAACTAAATCGAGAAAATAGAAAAACTCTTCCTTTCAAATAAATTATACCAGTATAAGAACCAAGAAAATAAGAAAGGAGATCACTTTAAAAGAAAACTAAAGAGACCCCATCTCATTAAAGAGAAATGCATTCATCAGTCCTTAAAAAACTTCTCCAGCCGAGATCGGAAAAGTAAAGCAAGAACACAAGAACCTAATTAACTTACATGTACGACCAGTGAGTGTCCAGAAAAGCACTAAAAGCACTAAAACAGCCATCGTTGATGTAGGGTTCTGCGGCTGAAATGAGAGAATTAGCTGTACTTTAAGAGGATAGAACTTGAAAGATGGCTCTATATGTGAGTGTTAGAAGAGAGGATAGTGATGTAGAGCTGAGTTTTCTAGACAACGATGGGTGGTGGTGGGTGGTGAAGGTGCCTGTACCTGGTTAACTTTTTTTTTTTTTCCTTACTAAGACCCGATATTTTATTTCAAAACTCTCCTCTGTACAAATGAATGTGGGTGAGGGGGTTAAGGCAGCGTCTGCTTTTATGATAGAAAAATAATTTTGTAAAAAATTGAATATTTTTTAATTTAAATTATTTTTTATTTTTTAGATTGTTTTAACATGTTAAAAATATTTTTTAAATAAATAAAAATTAAAAATAACTGACGCTGTTGAAGGAATAACCATGTTATTCACCTTTGTTTTTCAACGGTCATAAACTCACGTACATGGTTAAAACTTGACCACTGCAGAACCCAACCTGGTTTAGGTTATTGGCCGTTGTGTTCTCGGTTCTCCTTTTACTCTGTGCTGTGACCGGGGTGGTGCCCCCTTCTTTTTCATTTTTCTTGTTCTTATGTGATGGTTCTTTTTTAAAAACAATAATGAACACTGTTTTAAAAAATAATATAATAACACAGTTTAATTTATTTTTTAACAAACTAGCAGGGTTTAGTACCGAGAAACATGATATACACACTGAAATTTCAATTATAGTAACATTTTATTATAAAAAAATCAAAAAAGTAAATTCAACAACAAAAAAAAAAATCATTAGGAAATGAGATACCCATGGCAGTTAGCTCCCTGGCTTATGGATAATTAACATGATACACATTGATCATTGTTAATGATATTTGTTAGTGTTAATATATTTTTTTGTTTTTATATTTTTTATATTATTAGTAAAGTTATAATCAGAGTTTTAATATGATCTCTGAGTTTTTTTTTCTCTTTACACTATAATTGCTTGCTTGCTTTTTATTATAAATATAAAATTATATTTATAATAAAAATATAATCAATTTTTTTATATCGCATCAAGTGTAATCCACTATGATTGTCGTAACTAATTTATTTTTAGTGCTGTTTGATTTATCATGCCAACATATTTTTTTTATGATATTGTGATTGGATCTTCAGCCTCCATGATTTTATTTTCTTTGTTTGCTGTCATTCGCAGGAGCCCGTTTAACAATCCACCTCAGATTCAAATATCACGTCTTCCAATCGCACATGTATGAAACTACGTTATTTTAGCAAAAAAATTATATTTAATTATGCTGCATTTTTCTTGAAAAACATAGTGAATAGGCGAAAATACCCCGACACTAGCAATTCATTTACAGCTGGTATGTTTGGCACGCCAAAAGCAATGGCAGGATATGACGGTACTTATCTTCATGTAGCTTACTCCGTTTACCACTGCTGTACTTTTTTATTTTTATTCATCTTGTTGATTTGTTTTTTTATGGTACCGACATATTTTATACTTAGAGCTTAAGAATGCCTATAGAATCTATTTTCCCCCTCCTCTCTCTTTCAATCACACATGTATCAAACTACATTATCTTGGCAAAAAAACAATGCCTGTAAAAATATCTGCAGTCAATTCATTACGCATTGTTTTTTTTTCATATTTATTTTAATATAATTTTTAAAATTATTGGATTTCATCACTGCAGATATTTTTATACCCTTACCGGGTAGTCTTAATCAGTCTGTTTAAAGCCAGTTATAATTTAATTTAATGTAGTATTTAATTTAAATTTAATTGATAAACAATTTAAATTCTTATTTAAACTGGATAAAGTTCAATTTATTTTATTTTTTATATTATTCTCGTGTTCGTCTTATTCATTCAAATATCTCTAAAACAAAAACTAAGTAGACAGGTACTTTGAGAAGTCAGTTTTGATGTTATCCTTTTATTTTCAGTGTAGTAAATCAGGGGATTATTTTCTGATTTACTTCTGTGTCGTTTTTAAACATTAAATGTAATTACGAACACTCAAAATTATTATAGATATAAAATTTTATTAAAGATTTTAAATTAAATTCAATAAAGCGGTGACGAACACATTGAATACTTTACCCTTTGATTATTTGTCTTACACTTTTCATGCCTAACCTCTTAATATTTATTTTATTATAAAATCTGTCTCGACTGAGGCGATTGATGGCTGAATTGAAAGTTAACCCTGGCAAATATCATCAAAACTTAATACTTAACCCCTGGTGCATGCTTTTAATATTTTACCCTTTAACTGTCTTCTTGCGCTTTAGTATTTAAGAGGTTGTAGGAGAGTTTAGTGATAACTGTATTTTAAATTATTTATTTTTAAAAAATATATCTTATATATAATTTCTTTAAAAAAAATTATTTTAAATATCATGACATTAAAAAGATATAAAAATATAAAAAATAACTTATTATTTAAAAAAAAATATTTTTGAAATATAAAAATAAGAACATTTAATTGAATTTACACGGGTTGGTACTCGAACTGAAACTTCTAATTTTTTCATAGAAAAATAGCCAGTATCCATTTTCTTTTCAGCTCGATTCACATGGCACCTCATCGATAATGATCACAAGAAAAAACAGGAAAGAAAGAAACATCTTACCAGCAGTAAACATATTATAGTACGGTTGAATTCAATTACTGGATGACCCGGTTGCTTAATTTTACTGGGTCCAGAAAATTCACCAGGTTTCGCCATCCAATTACCGGGTCCACCAGTACTCCATCCAGCCTATCTGCCCAGTCAATCAAATCCTTCAAAACAAAATCAAATTACACCCACTTGATTCACCTCAGCCATTCCATTTGATCATGTGGCAGAATGTACACTAGTAATTGCTCAAGTGCTCGAGCATTTAATATCCTCTGGATCACAACAGATGCAGGACATGTCAACCCCATCAAGAGGCCACCCAAATATTAAAAAAACAGAGAGCACTGTGAACTAGTTAATATTGGCCAAGAGTTACAAAGGGCGGAGCAAGAGCACGCGCGGTGTCCGCGGATCGCTGGGGCGTTTTCTGGTGAGATGTCAAGTGTTTGCCCCCGTGCAATATTCAATTCCGTGCAGCCACTCGTTGCTCGTCAGTCTGAATTATCGTTGCTATTAATTAAAAAGTTATACCACACGGCACACTGCCAGTGTTTTCGTAGTAATTAAAGAATAACATAAAAATTATTTATGTAAAACTAACCTGATGCTAGACCTTAATTATAAAATTATTAATTAATAACATAACTCTTGAAACGTCCTGTAAAAGGGGAAAAAAAAGGTTTATTACTAAAAGGATTCTTTAACCTCCTATCAAAAACTAATATATTTAATATTATAGTAATTTTTATAGTTATGATTTAAAAAATTATTTTATAAAAATTATTTTAATTGAAATTGATTTGATATTTAACAAATCATTCATATTAAGAGGTGACGCTCGTGGTTAAAGCACAGCGCAGAAGCCAGACATTTAGTAGATAGAAAAATAGTAATTACTATTCCTAAGTCTTGTTGTTTACTCCATCACAAACCTAGGGTTAGAAGAAGCAACCAAGAGCTACTTTCAGATGCTTCCTGCTTGTTTCAGTAAATAATTGAGCTCTTATTTTATGCAGGCTCCACCCATCATAATAAATTAAATCCATGGAGTGCCAGATATTTATGCCCAGATAAAAATAATTTATTATACTCTACTATCATGTAGATTATTTTCTTTATATGCAAATGCCAAGCCATCCCTAGCTTTCTTCTTATAAATGATGACTACGGTCATGTTTGAATTATGGTTAAAGTATTGTTATTTTGTAATTTTTTTAAAATAAAAATTAAATTAAGTTTTTACATATTAATATCAAAAATAAATTTTATAAAATAAAAATATATTATTATAATATATTTAATTTAATATTTTATTTTTAATTATGTTTCATTTGAAAATTAATATTTAATATTATTTAATAATACTGATAATAAATTGGACGAAGATCTCAATCTCAATTTTATTCCCGATGTTGTTGCATATTTAAAAAATTAAAAAAAATTGTAATTTTTGTTAAATGTATTTCATACGTGATAAAATTATAAATAGTTTAATATCATAATAAAAAATATTTTTTATTTCATAATATAACAATATTAGTTAAATTTACAATATTTAAATTAAAACTCATTAATATTGATATATATTTTTAAAAATTATTTTACAATCTTAATTTGAAAAATATTTTTAACCAAATACACTGTATTACTTTTTTGTTCAATGTTAATTTCAATCACAGTTTTTTTTTAAAAAAAACATGTATAAATACCAAACCAACCTCAATCAAAAATATTTTTTATAAAACTATATTTTTTTTTCAAATCACAACTATTAAAGCTATCATAATATTAAATACACATATGTTTGGTTGCAACTGCCATTAAAATTGAGGTCGAATAAAAAATAATTTAATGTGCATGGTTAAAAATACTTTTTAAATTGAGTTTATAAAATGATTTAAAATTAATTATTGTAGATATAACTATCATTATTATATCATTAAATAAATAATATTTTTTATTAAATATTTTTTATTATTCCACTCACTTATCTACAATTTCATCATGTATGAAATTCATCCGATAAAAACTATAGTTTTCATGGTATTTTGAATATATAACAAAATCAGGTAAATTATTATTAGAAATAAAAATAAAATTATAATCAAATTTTATAAATATTACATCATTATGTGATATCTTTCTGATTTATATAGCATTATTAAATAATATAAAACTTTAAATTTTCAAATAAAATATAATTTTAGGAAAATTATTAAACCAAATGCCGTACAATAAATAATCAAGACACTATTTATTTTATTTATTTATTGAAGTAAACAGTAACTCAGTAAATTAATAAACCTATCATAGACGCAGCCGCATGAAAAGTACCTAGTAGTACTTTTATCGAGCTGGCGATTTCAATAGGCAGACAAACACAACAATTTGAGTTTTTAATGTGAACAAATGTATTGAAATACACAATTTGCTTTAAAAGTTGCCGTAGCCGCAAGCTTGTATATTATAGGAAGTTTGACCATCCTCAATCATTGTTATATATCAAATATTTTAAATATGTTATTTTGTATGGATCTTGATTAGACTAGATTATTTAGCAATTCTATTTATTTTTCTAGCAAAAACTAGTTATATTTACTAAAAAAACATGTAATGTTTTTATTACCGTTTCTTTCCATCTCATTTTTCCTCGTGATATTCGCGTGTTTTAAAGAAATAATTCATTAATTTAAGTTATGTTTTTAATGATAATTTTAATTTAAATAATTTTATTAATAACACAATACACCAATTCATTAGCAAATATTAAAATTCAATCTCATAGTAGAACACAATAGCAAACACGCTTATGACTTCCGAACATCTTTTATTATAACTGATTTTTTAATCAAAATTCAAAATCATTACTATTTATTAAATCAAATAAATTAAAGTATCTTAATTTTATTGTTTTTATTTTCCATTCCCTATTACATGCATCTTTCTCTGTCAAAGAAGAAGAAGAATGGTCCGTTATCAAATCCACGGCTTCGAGTTTGGATACAAGAACATTACAAGCCTAACCCATTGCTCTACCCAAGGCAGAATAAAATACAAACTGGCCCAAAAGCCCAAACATTTCAACAGTCAACACCTTCCGCTTCAGTCTCTCTGTAATTTGGATCGAACGCTAAAACCCTAGAGAATAAACAACAGAAATTCCCTTCACTTTTCAATTTTAAACACTGAAACAATTTAAACACAAAATATAGATAAATAAGAAAAATCAGAGCTCAAATGGAAGGCGGGGTTGGTGGTAATGGAAACGAGAGGGAAGAGGAACAAGACGGAATGTCCGTACATTCTCCATGCAAAGCTCCTCCCTCCTCTGCTTCCTCTCTTCCCAAGGTATCTCTGTATCTATATCTCATATATATATTGTTTTTTTGCGCGTGGAATTTTACCTGGATTAATTTTTATTTTTTTTAATTCTTTGGGGCTAATTAGGAGCAATCACAGGTGGAACTGGAGCTAAGACTTCTAGAAGGACTTGAAATTTATCCTCCAGTCAAACTAAGAGGCAGGCTCTTCCAATTTCATCATCAATTTCAGTTTTATCTAGTTCTGTGTAGCTCAATTCTCTCCATCACGGGGTATTTGATCAACTTGACACAGGAATTGTGTTGCTGTGTCACATTTTCTGCAATAGCAATTGTAGGGATTGAATTAAGAGTTGAATGGAAAATGTAAATTGCATGTATGATGAACATGTCAGTGTGGCTATTGTAACAGCTTGTGGAATTGAATTTCATATGTTGAGCATTATGTGATTATATTATGATGCTATTTGCTGGGAGTTTTGAGGATTTTCTTCATTTGCTATTATTTAGCAGTGATAATTCTATTGTTGTGAAGACTTTTGTGCTGGAAATTTGCAGTTTGGTATCAAGACTGTTGAGGTGTTATTTTGTCTTGATGATAAGGATACAAAGCATGTATGCTCGAGAAGAAATTAGCTAGATCAGTACTTTCTATGTGAGAAGTTCTACGAGGCAAATACGAGTCATACGTAGCAATTAATTCACCTTGAGTAATTAATGAGACAGTATAGATACCTCTAGTTCCTCTTTTACTTTCATTTGTTTCTTTATTATTTTAAAATATTTGAAAAATCTTTTCATGCAGGCACGCATCGCCACTTTGTACTTTATGGTTTGATGGAATTTCTCCGGAGAAGGTTGTTCTGCCTCTTACTCTATTTCCTTTTCTAATAGTTTCCATTACATGATTTAACAAGTTGATCACTCTATCACAGCTTTGATCGACAATTTTCTCCGGATGAGGTTTTGCAGTTGCTGGACCGTTTCTATAACATTGAAATGCTGGTACTGATTTCAGTGATATTTCTTACTTTTCATTTTTATGTTACAAATACAATGCAGCAATTCTCGGCACAGGAAATAATTCATTTCAGATACTATGCCACTGCAAATTCATTTTAAATAAAATGCTGGAGATTTGATAATAAATTTGACTCTCCCATTGCTAAACCTTGTACTGTTTTGTATAGAAGGAATGGAGCTCAAATTTTTAAACTATGTCTGTGAAGTTGGATGATGAAATATAAAGTGCTACCAGTTGAGGATTGAAGTATTTGTGAAATCAAGCATTTTAGTCTATGCCTTGAGAATGTCATGTAGTTTTTCTGCTTTTGCTTTTACCTATAATTTATGTTCTTGTTACGAGAACATATATATTGTGCATTGATTTCGGCACATTTCTATTTAAATTTCAGAAACCAGATGACGAAGAAGCAGAAATTCTGAATCATGAGGAAGATTTTTCCTTGCCCCAAAATTATTTTGTCAAGGAAGAGTGAAATAGCCAGTTTTGTTCTACATCTTCCCTTCAGGGCTCCTCACAACAATCCTGGTTGCGGTCATTTTTCTCCATCATATTTGAGAGGAAATCAATGTTGCTCGGAGTCTCTGGGAGGACAATGTGAATGATCCTTTTTATTTTATTTCTTTTTTCTTCATGGCTCGTCTAGCAAGATAAATATGTAAATGCTGGTTAATATAGTGCCATCTACCTTTTCAGCCGCTGTCATTTTTCAGTGGGTTTTGATTGTTGTCACACATATATTTATGGTTTTGCAATTTTGGTAGGGGAAGAGATTTTGGGGCCAAAGCTTTAGCCTGATATCCTGAGTTTAGAAGACGGCAAAAGCAAGGTTGGTTGAGGGTCTAACAATAATGAGGACAAGGAGGTAAGGATGGTTCTCATCTCAAATGATTTCGAGTTTTCAGAAATGGTTGTTTTATAAAGTATTTTTTGTTTGAAAATATTTGTTTTTATTTCTTAAAATTTATTTTTAATATTAGAACGTTAAAATAAAATAATAATTTGAAGAAAAATAATCAAAATCTTTAAAAATCACAGCATGGCTGCAAGGATAAATGGCGATCGTTTCCTCGTTTGTGATTTGTTTCTACTATGAAATCACACGTCGTTTGCTTCCATTTCACACTGGCTAAAAACACATCCATACGAATATTGGAACCTCCCGTTGCATCTATATCTATATTGGAGTCGAGTTTTGAAATATTTTTGTTAGTAGAAATAATTAGATGCAAATAAACTTCACCAAGAAGATCCAACTTGAAGCTACATCCTTCTGCTCTCTTTATCACTTTAACCAAACCCTCTGGAACAAAGCAAACTACTTCGTTGAAACAAATTACTTCCAATCAAGAAATTTGCTAGTCTTTTCGAGCGGATTGCAGATGATTCCGAAGACTGCAGTATCAATACGGTGATTATTACGTACCCTTTAATCAAATTATTTCACATCCTAATGTCCAGCTTATTAGCAGGTTTGAAAAAAACCCTTGGAGTCATTAGTAGCAGGGAAATAGCTCCAGTTGTCGAAATTTGTCTGGTTAAAAGAAAACAAAATACACCGCAACACACTGCAAAACCACGTTTTCAAAAAAAAATATTATTTATTATTTTAAATTAATTTTATTGATGATTATAGATAATTTTAATGTATTGATATTAAAAATAAATTTTAAAAAATAAAAAATATTATTTAATAATTTTTAAATAAAAATATTTTTAAAAACAATCAATACCTTATAAATTAGTTATTTTCCATTTCAACATCCGTAACTCTCATTCTGGAAGTTCAAAACTTCCCCCTGAAATTTTTTTTTCAATATTCTTTTGGTCACGTTTTCAAGTTTTTTACTGTCTATTTCTTCCGAACTCAATACATATAATGTTCTACATATTCAGAGATATTTTTTTGTTGGGAACCTTGTTGAAATTATATTTTTGAAAAATTTGAAAACATTTTTTGTTTGAAATTAATTTTTTTATATTTACAAATTATTTTAATATGCTGATGTTAAGAATAATTTTTTTAAAATAAAATAATATTATTTTAATATATTTTCAAACAAAAAAACACTTCAAATCACAAATATTACCACACTTTTAAATACCTCTAATAAAAAAAACTAAGTCAATAAAAAAAAAAAACAATATTTCGAAAATGCTGTCCGCCAAAAGCTCTAGTTAATAGTTAAGGGGCGTATTGTAGTTGATTGACGACTCACACCGGAAAGATTAAGATGATAGACAGAGAAATATAATATCGTTAGATTTAAAAGGGTTCAAATATGATATGTCATAATTTACTTTTGGAAATCTACGCTGTTCTATGCAAACCTGTTTTAAGAAAAGATTGCTGAATCGTTTGATGTTCAAAAGGTCATGTAAATCTTAAACCAAAAGGATAAAATTGAAATTGGATCACACAATTGCCCGTAGTAAATATTTTTCAAAGCATAATGTTTTACAGATATTCATAGTTTTTTTTTTTTTACAAAATGGTATATCAATTGATATTTATTAAATTATGGGTCTCATCAATTGGTATCCAATTAACATAAGTAATTATCATTTATATGAAAATCTTGTTATATAGCATCACTTACGATAATCCTAATAAGAGTAGCATTGATATATTCTTAAAGGATTCGATTACTTAGAAAAGAGAAAGACATTAATGATATATAATCTATTACTATAAAGTGCGTAATATTAATTTTTTTGAAAAATATCATACTTATGTTTTATTAATTTTTAAATATATATTTTCAGTGCTTGTCAAGACTTGAGTAGATGTAGATGGTACAACCATCACCAAATATATAACTTTTAGTTTTTTTTTATAAAAAAATTTATTAGGTCTGGTGATATTATCGTCCAAGATTTGAATCTACGAAGGATCAAAATAAAATTATTTTTAGTGTAAATGCATCCAAGTGTGATAACCATTCGATAGGAAAAAGAAATATTATTGATGTACAAAAGCTGATTTAAGGTTACCATTACACGAAAAAAATAATAATTCATAAATAGCAAGCTGGGCAGATAATAACAGAAGGTAAAATAAAGGAGGTCCACGATTTTGATATGAAGTTCATGCTTGCAAGAACAATGAATAAGAACAAATTAAAAAAAAAAAAAACGAAAAACTCTGTTTATAATAAAAGAAAGAAATAAAAAGGAAGAGCAATTGATAACATCAGCTTTTTGCAGGATTCAAAGAGAGCAGTGGCATTAAAAACTGTCATGACTGTTCCATCGAATCCCTGGCCAGGAAAGCTAATAAAAAGATGCCCACTTCTGCAAACTGCAAAGCAGTTTGGTATCCACTTGCCATGTGCATTGTTCCCAGATCCCCCCTCAGTGCTGCGGAAAAATTATATTCTTAGCAGGGCAGCGGGAAAAAACCAGAAGTTTACTTCATTCAATAGAAGCAGTTATACGAGAACTGACCTCTCCTTCGGCAGGTTTTTCCTTTGATTCTTCACCTTTGAAGTCATCATCACCTACATAACGCAACTTGTCTGAGATAAAGTTTACCAAGTACGATTTTTTATTCACGAATTTTAACCAACGGTATGCCTTGATGTGAGCCAATCTAAGGTACAGAGATATAGAACCCATCCCTAATTGGGGCCAAAATACGAGAGGTGGCCAATTGTCCTCCTCTCCTCTTAATTTTCAATGGTGATCGAGTCCTGATTGCTGAGTACCAGCGAGTATAACATGGTCTACCAGGGCCCCACTTCAGTGAGGCCATGATTTTGTAACGACGGTGTTTTTTTTTCTTTTTCCTGTCCAGTTTTCACATGCTTTCCACATAATATAATGCAAATAAGGCTTAATTTCTCATTCAGTTTATAAATGCACCTCCATCTTCGGGCAAATCAGAAGTCCAGAGAGTGAGGTTATCTCTTAACAACTGCATAATTAAGGTGCTGTCCTTGTATGATTCCTCACTTAAAGTGTCCAACTCCGCAATTGCCTCGTCAAAAGCTTGTTTGGCCAGATGGCAGGCCCTGCAAGCATTAACATTAAAAAGTAGATCATTAGAAGTCATGAACACAGGATAATACAATTTGGAAGCCTTGATTGCAAAAAAATATAATCTGACATACCTCTCAGGAGAGTTCATGATCTCGTAGTAGAAAACAGAGAAGTTAAGGGCGAGGCCAAGACGAATTGGGTGGGTTGAAGGGAGATCAGTGCTTGCAGTGGCAGAAGCGGCCTAAGAGAGAATTGGTAACAGGAGCAACATATCAGATGATGATAAAATTAATCAGAGGACGCCGCATAAATGGAATAATACTCTGAATATATTTATGAAGGAGAAACCAAAGCAACATGCCTCGTAACCCTTTAATGACTGATCGGCTGCGTCCTTCCTTTCTTGATCAGCCTTGAACTCAGCTAGATAGCGGTAGTAGTCACCTTTCCTGAAAATTCGTGGATGTCATGACCCGATATTTTACGAAATAAAAATATAAGAAGGCCTTTATACATATCACCACGTTCATGACATGTTACAAAAAATACTTCTGGGAACTAATTGACGGAGAACATAACAAATCATTACACAATTCATGAAATTGCTGCTTAGACTTGCTGACAAGCAGGACCAGGATATGAATCAGCAAAAGGAAATTTATGCCCCTTGTGCGCGCCACTTGTTCAAGAGGCAGGAAAAGTAACGAGTAATTAGATGGAGAGAGAACATTTCTCCTTTTCATGTATAGGAAATAGGAGATGCAAAGAGCAAAACATAAAAAAACTGGCTGCAGGATCGAGGATAAAAGTAAAAAAAGATTAGGTCTAAAGGCCAACATAACTCACATCTTGTAGTAGAACACGGTTGCTTCTCCTGAGGCGGAAGAGGGGATAAGATGGTCATCGATGATGGACAAGATGTCATTGCAAATCTTGGAGAGTTCCTCCTCAACCTTCTGGCGGTATCCCTTAATCAGTTTAACATTGCTGTCGTTTCCTTTAGATTCTTCCTTCTGCTCAATTGAAGACATGATCCGCCAAGAAGCCCGCCTAGCACCAATTACATTTTTGTATCCCACCGAGAGGAGGTTCCTCTCCTCCACAGTCAGGTCACAATTAAGTTTGGCAACATTTTTCATGCTCTCAACCATCTCTGTCCCATCAATATTCAGATTTAAATTAGATTTCAGAGAAACTGGAAAATGGGCATAAATTAAATTAAATAAAAATAAAATAATCTATCTGTGTCATAGAAGACAAATGTGGACATGCAGTATAATTTATTTGTCTAAAAAGGATCCAGCTAACCAAAAAAAAAATGCCCTGCCCACAAGAAGCGGTGAAGGAGCGAGAAATAGAGTTACCGTCATAGCGCTCGGCCTGTTCAGCGAGCTTGGCCATGTAAACATGAGTCTCCCTCTCCTTCTCGGATGACATTGTTGTTTTATTTGCTGAGAGAGCACAATGAATTCAGAAGGTATATAGGTATGAGCTCTTGAAAAGAGAAATCTTTTTTATTAGAGGTCTGAAAGCGAAGGAAAGGTTATATAAATAGGAAGGTGCAAGTGACGGGGGAGGTTGAAGACCAGATCTGGACCGTTAGTTGTTTTGAAAGAGAAAGCGCGCATTTCGTGATTTGATTTCCCGGCTTAGCTTGGGTCGATTCAATCCTATCTGTCGGAGGGGTCCTTTCGGGATTTTACAGCTACACCTATTTCTGAATTGAATTGAATGTTATCCGAGCTGCCTGTCCCTCTCTGTTCATTCATTTCTTTTTATAAATGAATATTCGTGATATATTTCTAAAAATAAGGTTACTTGACTTACTTCCTCTCTCTCTCTCTCTAAGATAAAAAATTAAAAAAATCAAGGTTTAATACACACGTGTGTGTGTGTGAACTAAGGATATACTAAAATGCCATACGTGCAAGGATTACTCTTGAGTCAGTACAGGTCTATTTTTTTTTTAAAAGAGATGATAATTAAAATAAGCTATATATAATTTTATTTTTTTAACCTCCCACCCTTTCCTCTTTTCTTTTGAAGATAGGACGCCCTATATTAGCTAGACTGAAATTATAATCCGGTCTTTGTATGCTAAATAAATAAATGATCAGCATCTCACCCATCCTAGAGGGGAAAAAAGAAGTTAGATAAAAAACGTAAAAGATAAAATATTTGACTTTAGAATTTTTATTTAACTAGTTATCTAGATTATTTTTAGTTAATTAGCATTGTATTTAGGGTGTGTTTCACCTTGTATTTTAAAAATATTTTTTAAAAAAATTAATATTTTGATGTATTAATCTTAACAATAATTTTTAAAACATAAAAAATATAATTTATATTTTTTAAATAAAAAATAATTATAACTACATTCATCTGGTTAAAATAGAATATTATATTGAAT